>BMAO01023567.1:0-42728 GCA_019973975.1 Trichonephila clavata
GGATAGAACCGTCACAAAATTTCACATGCTTTAATCTTTTACTTATGTTATCATCTATTTTATTCTGTTATATATTACCTGTTTATTTAAAATGCTTACATAATCATATTGTATTAAATGTATTTAAATTTTCCGGTATTTAGCTGTTTTTTACCTGTTATTTGAAATTCTATCAATTTCGATTTTTGATAGAATTTGTTGATTGATTATTTATTAACCTTGTTTTCTACAACGAAGCTATACGAGCGGAACGCCTCTCTCCAAACTTCTACATCCAGCCAAAGTGAGGACTTTGAACCTGTATATATTTAACAAACATTAGCCCTCTACACAGAAGATCCTTAGTAGTAACAAGACTCGAATCCATGATTCAACAGAAACAATCAGTTAGGAAAATAATGAAGAAAATATTTAAAAATGCTGTTGGCGCCAGTTGGCGAGAATTCCTTTGTATAGATTTTGCTCCGAGCCAGCTGTTGCAACCTTTTGTATTCAGTTCGAAAGTTTAGTGATCCCATATGGTTGGGATCCGTTTCGCGTATTAAAATTTGTTAAAATATACAGTCCATTAATTATTATAGCAGTAACAAATACAAGATAGATAGAAACTTATTTTTTAAGGAGATTGTCAGACATGTTATAGATGTATTAAGTTCTCAAGAAAACAATTACAGTTTTGTGTTTGTCTTTTTCAAACGCAGACAAAAACATTCTTTATAGAACATGCTTCGCAAATACAGAAACATATTCGACTTGTTATTCGGTTTCTAAGGGATTTTCTCGTTCATTCTGCTGTTCTGATATTGTTCATGAAGTTTATAAACGCACATATATTTCAATTGTCAGCAGTTTTCGAGGTGTTTTTTTTTTCAAAATAAAACTACAATATTTTCTTGTAACGGACATTTTTTTTCGACAAAAGTTTTATTTCCCTTTAAAAGTTTATGTGTTTCTTAAACTCCTCAATAAACGAATCAAAAACGTCATAAAGTAAACGATTTCCTTTCTAATTTAAAAACGATTGAATGTGAATATATGGCCAAATGGATGTACTACTATTTAAGAAAGAAATATTTTAATGAAGTGGCAAAGATTAAAATCTAAAATTTTTGGAGTTGTCAGACTGATATATAATGCCTCTGTGGGTGAAATGAAGAGATATAATAATTAAAAGCATAATATGAGAACAAGCATATTTATGTCAAATATTTTTGTAAAAACTTAAATAATTTGAATTAAACTTGATTTTTATTGTAAAATGTATACATTAGATTTCGTAACAAATGTGATGAAAATTGTAGAACTTTTTTGTTTTGTTTATCTCTTTTAACCTAAAATTTTTTTTTAAAATTAGAATTATAAAGTTTTTAACGATTTTTCACAACTGAAATAAAAATCACAATGAATGTGCTATCGAGAAAATTAAATAAAAAAAAATAAGGACTGAAATATCAAATATGAGTTTAAATAACATAAAAGTCATTTCCAATTCAAGAAAAATATCTTGTTTAAAATTCTGTTTCAACTAAAGTTTTAAATTCTGAGACATCCTCAACTTATTTTGCTTTTGTCAGAAACGGAAGCTTATTGGAAATCTTTGGAAGTTCTTTAAATTGCTTAAAATTGGCGTTGCTCATTGTAATTACTAATACACTTGAGTTCCCCTGAATTATATAGAGAGCAAGTTATTGACGAGTTGGGCTGCCACACAATGAGGCATAGATTCTGAAGATCGCGGAAGCACTTTATACTAATGGCTTGCCACACATTGGCTACCCACAATTCAGTAAGGGTCAATAAAATTGGCTGATGTATTTTTACACTTTTTTCCAAAACATCTCAAATATGCTCAATAGTACTTAAGTTTGGGTTTCTAGGAAGCCAGTTCATGACAAAGAAGTCAGAGGCAGGGACGTCTTAAGATTAGTTGAGAATCTGGATCCTACTTAAAAGTATACCCTGGGCCCCCTACACAAATATAGGTCCCATCTATGACCCTTAAAAGTAGATAGTACATAGCATGTCAAATATTCGTACAAATAGTAACCCGAAACAAACGAATGTGAATAACTTAAAACCATACAAATCGGCACGAGCGACTGCCTCTCTTTGACTTAATGTGTTTTATTAGTGTATTGAGATAGACCTAGGCCAGTGGCGCACACAAGGGGGGTCCTAAAGTCCAAATCCCCCCTCAAAGCCCTTGATTTTTTTCTATTGATTACAATCCTATGTATATAGTACGTAAAATTTAACTAAACATTTGTTATTAATAATTAATTTTATTAATTAATGTTAATTATTCATTTAATAATTAATTTTTTACTGTTTTTTGTTCCCAAAAATCGACAAAATCGAAAGAATATGTTGGGTGGCGTATTGGAGAATAGTGGGCTTTCGACATAGGGCCCCCCTTGAAAAACTCCTGTGTGCGCTACTGACCTAGGCCTATACTTGGACGATAGTCATTACATAATAACATAGTCTTGCCATGTTGCCAGTTGACATATAGTCCAAAATTCTCAGTTCTTCGGAGAATACAACTGGAAATAACATTTGATCGTTAAAATTATTTCTTATTAAGGATCAGTAGAGAACGAGACGAGGCCCTGGCCTAGGCCCAGTTGACTCATGCTTTAAGACATCTCTGGTCTGAGGAACACTTATCCAACCAGGCAGTAGCCAATTGGGACCTGTGAGAGGTGTAGATGTTTTGTGGAATATACCCTTTCTTAATTTTCTTAAATGGATAGAGAGGATTGCCCAGAAACTCTACATAGCGAATCCCATTGAGAGAAATTGGTTACAAGTACCATAGATCGAAAAATTGCCAAGAAGAAACACCACAGACCACGACTGAGTGGCCATAACCTTGTACAGCTGCAACCTGGGAGGCAGAGTCCATGGCGTCAGGAGCTTGACACGATATTCTCAGTCTCCCATGGGCATGAAGCAGTTGGAATTGAGACTCAACATTTCATGCTTCTAGTTTCTAGCCCTATATCCATTCTTTGTGTCGTTTTACTCAGGTAAGACATGAAGTCAGAGGCCGTTCATTAAGAAATAGTACCCTCATGGGGTTAGAGCTCCCGAAGTTCATATGATAAAGTGAGGGTACATTGGTTCGTTTAATTAATGTACGACTGGCCTCTCGGTTCAGCTGAATTTTAATTTGAGTTGATGTTTGGCTGAACCGTCTCACATTACGATCCTTCAACGATAATTATCCTTTGCAGTATACCCGATCTTTAGTTTACTTCCCACCTTCGTGTATTCACAATACACTCTCACCATGGACCTTGAAAATCCTAGTTCCTTGCCAATTTCGGGAAATGAATGTCTTTTGCATTCTCTATTATTTCATGAACAAGGCATCAAAATAAGAAGTTTTATTCGAACTGGCAGTTGAAATGCTTAATAAACAACAATCACAGTACAAGATATATGCATTATTCATTGTGCCTTCATGTGCACATATGTGAGAAGAAGCACTATATACAATTTGCATATCGTTGTTTATCCCTGATTTTGAGGCATTTCAGGGTGTATTTTAATTGAATTTTCATGCAAATCAAAGGCTCATTTCTATATTTAGTAATAATATATGAATATATTGTTTCTGTATGAAGAATGCTAAGTAACATTAATAACAAAGTTTCAATTGCATTTCATATAGTAAGTATACAAAAGATATTATAATACTGACATCAGTTAAATACAATATCTATTACTAATATGCATTATTTTCTGATATATAAGTCAACTATGTACATTTACTAATTCTTTATTATTTAACGTAAAAGCATAACGTAACACAATAAAAGCAGCAAAGAATTGCAATTATTTACTTCACTGTAAAAAATCACTTTTTTGTGAGATAGGTTATCTGTACTAGAATATAAATATCATTTGAAAAGCACTTTTCTTTTTCTTCTCATTTAAGAAACAATGTAAAAAAAATATGTTATATATTAATCATTCTTAAGGCACATATTCATATACAAATGGAGGACAAAATAATACGAACACCTGTGAAATAATGGAAAATCTTTATTAATAGGGAGCTGGACGACCCTTTGACTGAAATGCAGATTTAATGAGATGTAGGATAGATACATAAAGGTCATGGGCAATATTTAAAGGGATGTTAAGCCATTTCTCCTGCAGAAAGGTCTCTAATTCCGAAAGGCTGGATTGAGGTGGAAATCGGGAACGAAGTTTGGACTCCAAATACTCCTATAAAAGTTCAATAATATTCAAGTCTGGAGACTGAGGACACCAGGCAAGATGTTCAACTTCATTGTCATGCTCTTCTAAACATACTTGAACACACCTGGCAGTTTGGATAGGGGCGTTGTTGTCTTGAAAAAGGGGTCGTTCTTCAGGGAATAAAGTTTGGACAAAAGGATAGACATGATCCCCTAGAATGCTTAGATAGTGATTGAAATTTGATTTTCCCATGCAGAATAACAAGTGGTCCAAGACCACGACAAGATATTGAGTCCATACCATAATGTAGCCAACCCCATGCTTCACAGTTGGCAAGAGGCATTCAGGATTAGACACTTCTCTGGGCGTTCTCCCGATATAAAAGCGTCCGGCCGTCTGAAATAGGGTGAATGACGATTCATCTGATTATATTACCTGTTGCCACTGCTGTGGGGACCAGCTTTTATGATCTCTGCACCATTGGTGTCACTTGAAAGCATTGGTTACTGTCATCAAAGGCTTACGAATTGCCACTCTGCCATAAATCTTCCCAACATGAAGTTCCTTTTTGACAATTTTTGTTCAAACGGGGTCCTGAAGATGACCATTCATTTCGAATGTGATCTCGGCTAATGATTGCTCTTACTTTCGGGCTATTATGTGCTTCAAGGCCCGTCTATCCCTATCAGCAAGCTTTGACTTTCGGCCACTGTTGTGCTTTGAAGACGTCGTCTTACCCATTTTCGTGTACGCTTTCATAACGGCTGATGTCGTACACCTTGCAAACCCCTAAAAGGTTTGCTGCTTCCGTAACCGATGCTCCACTTAAACGCTCTCCAACAAACATTCCTTTTTGGAACTCTGATAGGTCTGGCATTTCAACTTATAATAGACAGTTCGATAGATGCATGCAACGCAGATGACTGTTCTTGAGAGACTGATACCTTCCTCCTCACGCTCACTAGGTGGCAGACTTCTGTTGCAGGTGGCGGGGCTGTACTTCAGGTGTGAAGTTAATCATACTTTTTTCACAGGTGTTCGTATTATTTTGTCCTCCATCTGTATATATGTGTGTACATGTATGCATGTATTTGGGAGGTTGGATATTATAGTAATATTAAGGGGGGGGGAGGAAACAATATCAAGGGAATATATCAAATAACAGTAAATATATAAGTATTCCCACACTATTTGAAATTCTGAAAAGTCTTTCAGACACTTTTACAACGTTTGCGTTAATCCCAGATAAAATACAAAAAGGCACTCAAGCAATTATTATATTATACTCTTCTCAATTCTTGAGGGAGAAAAAAAACCCTATACATACATATATACCAACCTATACCTCAAAACCATTTTTAACGTGTGTTTCGGAAAAAAATTTAATTAGGAAATGTTTATCTATGGTAATTACTTTTTTGAAAATCTTTTATCGTCAAGATCATCTTACAACAAGCCAATTGGAGATATTTGTGTCTTGGTCGACAAAACTTCAAAACATCTTCATATTTTGTGAACTTGTACATAAGAAACTCAAAATTGCCGCTCTGAGATTCGGTGGTGTTACAAATTGATGGATAAGAGTCAATTTATGTTTCATGTCTCGTGAAAAACATAAATGTATCTCATAACAAGTCTAAACGACATCTTGAAAATTATATAGCTTTAATGCCTCATATTTATTTTGGGTGAATTGTAGTTGAGAAGAACAGCAGTGTGGTCTTTTAAAATTTTGTTCCATTCACTCTATACTCTCGATCACAATTCTCAGAAATCAAACAATAACAGGCGTTCGAAATTTGACAAAACAAATGAAGTCATTCAAGAGACAGTACGATTGCTTTCAGCCATAGAAATACCGAGAAACGCTGGGAGAAATGTATAACTTTGGATGGGGATGACTATGTACAGAAGATTTAAGATTAAGAAATAAAAATTAAATTTCTTTCTCGATTATTTGTATTGATAATTTAAACTTTACAATACTACTTTAATATACCGGGTTTCCCAGCTAAGATCTTAGAAACTCCGAGAGGAGGTATAATGCACCTAGTCGATTCGGAATCGCATTGAAATGCCAAGTCGGAAACGACTTCATAACGTGGTAAGGACATTGCGTCACACAAAACTGGTCCTATGCCCCGAAATTGCGATTGTGGTGCCATTGGATAAGGTAGGCCGAGTTCTCGGTTCAAAGTTTCTCAAAAAGTTTTTGAAGGGACAATATGTAAATTTCTTGTTGGAGAATTGAATTAGCCGAAGAATGACTACGACAAGAAGGAATAGCGTTGAGATGAAGCTTAATTTCGCACGCAAAGAGGTTGTAGGATGGCAGATTACACGAACTAAAAGAAAGCAGATATGTTTCTGGCTTTACGCAGATATGTTTCTGGCTTTACGCAGATATGTTTACACTGAGTGTAATAATCAAGCCATCCGAAGGTCGTTAGCTCTGATGTGAAGCAGGTCATTACTGCTATGGTACTGGTAAGGTGAAGCACTGTTGAGTTCGCTGTTAAGGACTTATCCCTCCTGTTATAGGCTGCATTGGGATGACCATGGCATGCTCATAGGTGTGAGCCTTGATAGATCACAGTAAGTGCGAGAGGTTCCGAGTGACTCTAGAAGTCGATTGGCGAGACAGACCGTGTTGAGTGTGCTTGGGCGTCGTAGAGTGTTGAATCTTGTACCTCTCTAGTGTCTGTGAAGCTCCTTAGCGCAACGAGAGTCTCTGGGTTTCCTCTTTTGGTGTCTATTTAAAAGTGGAATACGTCACGCCCTTCTAAGCTTCACGAGAGATGCAGAATTACTTCTGTTCAGACGTGACCGGGATTACTATTCATCTATTGGTCCTAGTCATCCCTCACGCGGTGGACTTTGAAATTGGAGACTGGCATGGGAACAGCGCCAGTCACCTCGCTGTTGGTTGGATAAAGGGAGGTCAACGGTTCATTTGCTTAAGAAGATAAGCGTCGTAGTGTCTGGTCTTGGATATTTTCCCCCGTGGAATTCCTGATTGTTGAAACTTCACTAGTTCCCAACAGGAAATAGATCCCTTGATCGAGACTGCTGCAGCCCTAAGATAGTCGTTGAGGCGAACTCTGCCCATACCATGTTTGCGCCCCTACACTATCAATTATAGGGCAGTGTCTCTTTCGATGTGGCCTCACGTAGTCATGATCGAATCACATGCGCTTCTTTCATCGTGGAAATTGTGCTAAGTCCGATAGAGAGCGTGCGAGATATCATGAATGAAATGGAGGTTTCGCTGCAGCGCGTGGAGAATTCTAAAGATCAATGGTACGCAAGTAGGTAGAAAAAGCCGATTCTGCTGTAAAGGCGGCGCAGAGTTGAGTTGTTTCACCATCCTGCCGCTGAGTTGAGTTGTTTCCCTCCTGCTATGGTTTTGGTTTTCGAGTTGAAGGGGGAGTTTAGTTGTTTTTCTCCTACTGCTAAGTTGAGTTGTTTTTAAATGCGTAAAAAAAATTTAAGTATAGAATGTTAAAAGTGCTCATGGCGCCACCTATTGGTTAAACTATACACTCATTATTAGATTTAAAAATGGATGAAAAAATAACGCTCAAATAAAAAAAATAAATCAGGATTCAAACTCAGAGCCCCAGAACAAAATGTCTCCATAGGACAATAGTTTTTCAGTTACGCTAACCATTGTCCTATGAAGGCATACACAGACCTGAAGAAAACTTAGGTTTATAATCTCATGAATTTAATTTTGCAGGCGAAGCAGATGGCGACATTTTCTTAATTAAAATGAAATAAAAAAAATATTTTGTTTATATTATTTTAATAATTTGTAAATTTTAATTCAGTATAATGATTACACATACACAGTAAAAATGTGACGTAGAATACTCGTAATCAGCGTGAACGGTTTATGATTGAACTTGTCTTAGCTTGTCTGATCTTGATTCTACAAGACGGCGACTGAATTCTACATCAGAAATTATCTCAATGCTTAGAGCGGATAGATACATTGTTGGCTTTAAAAAAGTTTATTTTTAGAAATCTGAAAAAAAAATGTTTTTTTTTATATATATGGTTATATTGTTAATTTTTTTCATACTGCTTTCTAGTTTAATCTATGTTGAAATAGTATCATTTTATAAAAGATAAATATCAATATACGTCTTTCAAACAAATTATCTTAGCATGTTAAGCATAACTGATATTTTAAATATATTTTGTATAAAAGTAAGGAAAAATTTATGTTTATGTGCTTAAAGCAAACTCTTTGCCTTTTCCAAAGAGTATAAATTGTATAACTATTCATTGCAATAACCATCTAGTTAAATTATTTTTTTCTTAATTGAATAGAAATAAAAAAAAATATTTATTATACATTGCTTTAATAACAAATTGTAAATTTTAATTCGGTATAATGATTACACATACACAGTAAAGGTACAAAGTAAATTGTTTATTCTGAAATCAACATCTTGTATTGCGTTTTACAATACAATCGTATATATTATACATTACAGGAGAACAACAAATTGTAAAATTGATTTCAGTATAAGGATTACACATGTGCAGTAAAGATACAAAGTAAGTTGTTTATTTACAAAAGCAGCATTCCATTTCACATTACAATCTTTTATTTACATTACAAAAATCACATTATTGCGAATTTATCACATCATTGGATTTTGTCTTAATTCATCAATGGTCTAATTCATGAATGACCAATGTCCATGGGCAAGCGTAGTAATGCCATCATCATTAATAAACCTTTTGTCATCTTTATATGACAGAGCAAGTTTGTGTTTTGCTTTATGGAGTGTATTGAATGAAATTTGGATCTATATAATTAAGTTCATGTCAACATATTTTAATTTTTGATTAAAAAGACTGGCTTTGTAGTCCTCAAATTTTATTTTATTTTTTATAGTTTGTTTTTTAATTCCTTTTAACCGCTTTTCAATCTTATTGTTTGTTTTGTAGGCATACATTTTCGATTTTAATCCTACATATTCTGTCATAATATTTCCCTTGTTTTCATCCTTCATTTTCCCGATGACTTTTTTGTTAACAAGAGGTAAATTGTAACTACACTTGCCCATGGAAATTGGTCATTGATGAATTTAGACCTATTCAATGAGCAGTAAGACATAAAATCCAATGATGTGAAAAATTCGCAATAATGTGATTTTTGTAATGTAAATAAAAGATTGTAATGTGAAATGGAATGCTGCTTTTGGAAATAAACAACTTACTTTGTATCTTTTTGTGTAATCCTTATACTGAAATCAATTTTACAATTTGTTGTTCTCCTGTAATTTATATATATATATATATATATATATATATATATATATGTGATTGTAATGTAAAACGCAATACAAGATGTTGATTTCTGAATAAACAATTTACTTTGTATCTTTACTGTGTAT
Organism: Trichonephila clavata; assembly: GCA_019973975.1. NCBI lineage: Eukaryota > Metazoa > Arthropoda > Arachnida > Araneae > Nephilidae > Trichonephila > Trichonephila clavata. The sequence continues at coordinate 9,621 of BMAO01023567.1, forward strand.
GTGTAATCATTATACCGAATTAAAATTTACAATTTGTTATTAAAGCAATGTATAATAAATATTTTTTTTATTTCTATTCAATTAAGAAAAAAATAATTTAACTAAATGGTTATTGCAATGAATAGTTATACAATTTATACTCTTTGGAAAAGGCAAAGAGTATGCTTTAAACACATAAACATAAATTTTTCCTTACTTTTATACAAAATATATTTAAAATATCACTTATGCATAACATACTAAGATAATTTGTTTGAAAGACGTATACTGATATTTTTCTTTTAAAATGAAACTTTTTCAACATAAATTAAACTAGAAAGCAGTATGAGTAAAATTAACAATATAACCATATATATATATGTATATAAAATAAAAACATTTTTTTTTTCAGATTTATAAAAATAAACTTTATAAAGCCAAATCTTGTCGGAAACTTGTACAAAATATTTATACAGTATTTTTTTTTCTTACTTTTGTATGAAATGTATATAAAATATCATTTACGCTTAAACATCCTGAAATATTTTTTTTTAATATACCCAAACTGATTTTTAAAAAGAAAGTATCTCAACATAAATTAAACTAACAAACAAAATAAATAAAATTAACTCAAATTAAACATTTAAAAAATCATTTTATTCAGATTCTCATAATATTCAAAATAATCAGGTGGATATAACATTTCTCTTACTTCTCTTAAAATATTATCTAAGCAAAGATTTTCCAAAAATTCTTCAGTTAGATAATTTATAAGTTCCAATAATAAAAAGTGCTCATTTTTTTTCAAAAAAGATTATTATAAAAAACATTCAAGAAAACGATTAAAAACATTCCACAGCCATCTTGTAGAATCAAGATCAGATTATACTGAATTAAAATTTACAAATTATTAAAATAATATAAATTAAATATTTTTTGTTAGCTGAGTGGTTGAAAGCAGTGTATCCATCCGCTCTAAGCATTGAGATAATTTCTGATGTAGAATTCAGTCACCGTCTTGTAGAATCAAGATCAGACAAGCTAAGACAAGTTCAATCGTAAACCGTTCACGCTGATTACGAGTATTCTACGTCACATTTTTACTGTGTATGTGTAATCATTATACTGAATTAAAATTTACAAATTATTAAAATAATATAAACAAAATATTTTTTTTATTTCATTTTAATTAAGAAAATGTCGCCATCTGCTTCGCCTGCAAAATTAAATTCATGAGATTATAAACCTAAGTTTTCTTCAGGTCTGCATGCCTTCATAGGACAATGGTTAGCGTAACTGAAAAACTATTGTCCTATGGAGACATTTTGTTCTGGGGCTGCGAGTTTGAATCTGGATTTATTATTGTTATTTTTTTATTTGAGCGTTATTTTTTCAATCATTTTAAAATCTATAATTAGTGTATAGTTTAACCAATAGGTGGCGCCATGAGCACTTTAAACATTCCTATAAAAAAATTTTACACATTTAAAAAACAACTCAGCTTAGCAGCAGGAGGAAAACAACTTAACAGCAGGTGAAAAACAACTCAACTCTGCGCCGCCTCCGCCGCCTGCAAAATTAAATTCATGAGATTATAAACCTAAGTTTTCTTCAGGTCCTCATGCCTTCATAGGACAATGGTTAGCGTAACTGAAAAACTATTGTCCTATGGAGACATTTTGTTCTGGGGCTGTGAGTTTGAATCCTGATTTTTTTTTTTTATTTGAGCGTTATTTTTTCATCTATTTTTAAATCTAATAATTAGTGTATAGTTTAACCAATAGGTGGCGCCATGAGCACTTTTAACATTCTATACTTAAATTTTTTTTACACATTAAAAAACAACTCAACTTAGCAATAGGAGAAAAACAACTCAACTCCCCCTCAACTCGAAAAACAAAACTATAGTAGGAGAAAAACAACACAACTCCCCCATCAACTCGAAAACCAAAACCATAGCAGGAGGGAAACAACTCAACTCAGCAACAGGATGAAAACAACTCAACTCTACGCCGCCTGCGCCGCCTTTACAGCAGAATCGGCTTTTTCTACCTACTCACGCATTTATATCATTTACACCACGTCCAGTGATTAATAAAGCCTTTTTTCTTCTATTTTATGTCATTTTCTTGTGTTTTATGTCAAAAATACATGCGAAATGAAGCTTCAAAACAAGACCGCTTGAAACACTCACTTGTATTCAATGTCTTCTTCCACTTCAGGAAGGCGTTTCTGATCAAGCACTCATGTGTGATTCCGAGTCATCTAGGTATACACAACCTCCTCTCGAAGTTTGTAACATTTTAACGGGGACATCATGTACAGTAGAACGTCGTTTATCCGAACTTTTATTATCCAGAGGTCAAATATCGGGACCGAAGTCCGGTTACGTTTTAGAACAGTGCAAGGCTCAATAGTTGTTTCGCGTGAGGCCAAAAATGACGGGGAAAATCTAAGATGATGGATATTTGGGGATTTTCAGTTGTGTGATTTGGCAAACATCTGCGCGGAATATTAGGTCAAATTGTTTCCCAGTGAGGGGGTGTATGCGTGCTCTTTTGTTGAGTTTTGTTGATGTAGAAACCAGGATGGCATGCGATGCAAATGACTGGAATTCAAATGCTAAATGATGACGAAATTGTGATTTCCGTGCAAGAAGAATCCGACCCTGTCAAAGATGAAACGGATGAAGACGAGGACAACAACAACAACGAAAGTAGTAAGGGTCCACCAAATGCTGACGCGTTTCTGCGTTAGAGACAGCTATGGAGTGATACGAACAACAATCAGACTGTTGTCCTACTCAACTACTACTGCTCAAGATAATCAGAGACCTTGCAGCGAAAAAAAGAAGGTGTACAATGGTACAGCAAAAAATAAGTGATTATTTTTCACAATAAAGGTAAAAATGCGACATTTTGCACTATTTGGCTTTTTCTTCAAGCACGTTTCCCGCATATGATGATTTTCAACATTCGTATAGTGTCCGGTTTCATATACTGCATGAATCGCATTCGGTTTTTGGTTATCCGAACAATCGCGTATCCGAACGGTGTCCGGGTCCCAATTGATTCGGATAAACGACTTTCTACTGTATATATATTTAAGGGTGACAGTTCACTATACAAAAGATTGTTAAAAATAACAATTTTAAAGAATACAAAGACAAATACTTATAGTAATGTATATAGACAAATCTTATGTTTAGGTCGATAAGTTTTCTCTTTACGTGGACTTTATACTTGTATCGTAGTACATTTTCAAAGCATATAATGATTCAGTAGATCAACTGTAATATTGACGCTATAGCAGAATCGTTGCCAAAGAAAATATGTTGGCACAAAATGGAAAAAAAACTTTAAAAGCTTCCAAAAAAATTTAATTAATTTTTTTTATTAATAGGTATGAGACACACACGCGCGAATACGATTTTAAAATTATAAATAAAAGAGTACAAAATATTTTGTTACTATCCATTTGGCATGTTTTAATGAACACACACTATTCAAGGTACCTAGTAAACAAAAATGATTTACTGAAGAAAATATCTGGTCTTTTTAGTCACACACTTTGAAAGAGAAAATATAACCAAAAATTCTTCTAATTAGCATTTTAAACTGAGGAGTTTTGTTGATAGCACTCTGAATCGATTCCTTATTTGGAAAGTTGGAAATACACCTTCTTCTAGGAGAAATGTTTATTAAGTTCTTTACATTCTTAACAACAAAGTGCCTCATTAAAGCTTCTATTATGAAAACTCTATATTTTTGAAAGGTTGAATTAATATTTTAAAAATATTCTTCTTTTTAAGCACTATATAGTCTGTTGTAAGCCAAATCTTCACCATCTGGCCCATGTCGGCTCGATAGCCCTCCATTGTGGTTAGCTCCAATTATCTTTAAATCATTTTCAACATTATCCAGCCACCTAGTTAGTGTGGTCTTCCTTTTTCTTTCATTTTATAATTCCTTAAAGAAACTAAAATAAACTCAATGTCACAACATTCCATTGGAGGATCAAGGCCTACTGTGTAGTACTGTAATCTCAGTTTTTCTGACCTTCGACACTGAGGTGCATGAAGAAATGTTCCTACAAATCCCCCAGTGTTTAGTTCCCAATCAAGCTTGGTACTCATTTATGGACCCACTGAAGGGATGAAATGCTGAGTCGGCCATACAAAGCCTGGGTTTGAACCCCGTATCTGTGGCATGGAAGAGCGAAACCCTGTGAGCGCGACCTATTTCGAGCCACTCCTTCACCGTCTTACCTACTTAAGGGTGTGGGGGGGGGACAAAGCATCACCAGAAATTTCCATAATAATTATTATTTTATTACTATTCAAACACACTAATCAACCATAAGTGAAACTACAAGAGGAGACCCTAGGAGAGAGATATAAAGAGAGCAATCTATTCTAAATAAACAAGCGCAAGTGATCTGTTTAATTTAATCTAATTCAATCTATCTTATATTCTTAAACCTTAATCCACTAATTTATTATAGTAGCAAACTCTTTCCTTAACTCACGTTGTGATAATAAAATAAATCTCACCTACGTATCATCGCAACAGTTCCCCTGCTTCTTCTACAAAATTTATTTACAAAACCTTTTTTTTGACTTTATATAGTCAAACTAATTTACATATCAAGGTTTCTTCTTGAGAAATGGCTGTGAATTAACGCGAGAGCTAGCCCCAAAGTTTCCCCAAGTGAATTGATCTCAAGGTCGCGTATAGATCCCTCATAACCCTACTACTCGGTCAGTGGGTTTCAATTCTTTAAATATATTTTGTTAACCCTAATAATTTGTTATTTTATCATGTATGTCTCAAAAATGGATTTTTAAAATTGATAAAAGAGATAAAGATAAAATTGAGTTTTCAATCGATAAGCCTAAAGTGGTTACTGCTGTTTGAAGTTTATTAGGTTATTTAAATTTAGAGGAAGATAATAAAATTTTTTGTGATAAAAACTTGGTTCAGATAAGAAAAGGAAAACGTTCACGGCGAGAATTCTGGTTTCGCTTATTTTTGTGAATGACGCACATGGATTGCGCAGTGGAGATGATTAAGGGGCAACTCGAGTACAGAAACCAAAAGACAAGATAAGTACGATACTATAAATTTAAAAAGAATACTTTGTATGCAAAATAAAGAAAAACATAATGAAACTGTCAGCATACTTCAAACGCAGATACCTATGAAATCGCAGTCTTCTTTGATTTTTTTCAAAAAGGAGAAGGAAATTTCATTTTCAACATTTTTATTTTTATATTTAAGTCTTCCGATATTTTTTCTCCCGATGTGATGAATATAAGAAATCCGACTACTTGCGTCAACTTTTTTTTTAAAAAAATGGAGATATGGGTACTTTTTTATGGTTTTTAGATTTATTTAGTACACTTTAAGAAAAATATACCAAAATTAAGAAGAGAAAAATGAAGTATTATTACTAACATGGGGGAAAAATTGGTAAAAATTTATAAAAAATTACATAAACTTACATATTAATTACATATTTTGCACAAAAAGTTTATGGACAAATTTTAAATTTTTATGTGCTGATTTGCTATTTATTTTTGAAATGACCATCAGGATAAGAGACATTTTAATTTATACAAAAACTAGAGCCCTTTATCTGAGTTATTATATGAAATTGCTTACAAAAGCAGGAATTATATTCACATAGGGGACTGTAAAGTTTGTAATGAAACAGTGATTGATAAATCTGAACAGTAAGATACTTCTTTTATTTTACAGAACATACACAAAAAACTTCAGTTATTTTTTTTTCAAAACTTTTTGGGCAATCACTGTCCCCGTTTGAGCATTTTCATAAAATAAAAAAAAACTTTCGACTAAAACGCATTTTAAAGTATGACATCTTGCTTAAAGTAGTGGCATCTTCTTTTACTAAAACACTTGTAGTTTTTGTTCTATTGAATGAAAAATAACAAACTTATTATTTTTATAAAGCAAATAAAAGGGCCTATAAAATAAATTCATAAAAAGTTTGTCAATTTTTGGCAAAATTCACAATTTTAGGGTAATCGGATACCTAAAAGTATACATAGAAAACATTAAAAGAGAAAAGGTTTTTTTTTTAAAAATTTCAAATAGTAGATTAGAAGACAACTGTAGTCAGAAAAACAAACATTAAAACTAGAGCAAAGAACAGAAGTAAAGATGGAACTACAATCAGTTTATAAATCGATCATCTTGTGTCGGGAGCTCTCCAGTATCCCTCCCACAAGCGTCCCAAGATTTTAGAGCAGGGACGTCAAATGGTTCGCGTCCATTTCCTCTCTGATGTTACACAGTTGGCAAAGAGGACTTCACAGCATTTTTATATGATATACATGTTTGGAGAGACAATCTTGACCAGTAGCGTGGTGAAAAGTAGGAACAAATCTGTCCTTTGAACAAGATGGAACATATGCGATATCCTCGATCCGTTTCTTGTGTTTCTTTCCGAATAGTTCTTCAAATTTATATTCACTCGTTGGGATTCCTGAATGCATATGTTTATTATACGGAGAGTTTTTCTAGAAGGGCAGGAAACATTGCCGATCACTTGCCTTATACGAATTTTTCTTTACCCTCCTTTTCAAAACCACAGAATGGCGCAGAAAGATTAACCGGCACAGGATAGTATTACGTAGATCGGGGTTCGAGGATTTAATGCAATCAGTCGCAAAGAGCAAGAGGAGAGATGGAAATTTATTGTCGAAAAACTTTCCTTAAAATACAGCAGCTATATTCACAGAATTAATCTCAGAAGGCCTTCACACCTTCTATGGTTTTCAAACACAACTATCAGTGTCTAAAATACAAGTATGTTAAGAATTATTCACAAGCACTCGCTCGTCCAACTCAACAACCGAAGTAATAATTAATCGCTGGTGGACCCTTCACGGTCAAAACAAGACTACCGAAGTTTCGGTGAGCTGCTCCCTATTTATAATCCCCAATGATTTTTCAAGAAAATTTCGCTGATGTCATGGATCATGATATTAATAGATTTCGCCCGTGATTTCTGGAAGAATCCATAAGGTCGTGACCTTGCCAAGACATGGCAACATGGTCACCATGTCACCAAAATGGTCGCTAAAAATGATGCCAGCTTGGCTCTACTGCCAAGATTTCGCCAAGCTTCCATTAAATCGCCATTATAATGCAAAAAACGGCGTTGCTTGCGAGTATTACAATCTTAACATAAAATGAATGCAACATAGAGTAATATAAGCGTATTGCAAATCCAGATATAAACTATTTACACTATTTTAAGTATTCTTTCCACAAAATTCGTAACAATAATGTACAAGATAACAAATGAATCGAAAAAGCGCGCTAACTTCAGATAAGATTATAAGATATTACTTTTTTTTTTTGGCGTCTTACTTAATCACAGACATATACATTCCACCCATTTTACCCACTTGGCAACATTTTCACCCTCATGTAACTCATATTTAAAAATTACAGAAATTTCTGTTTATCGGTTTATGTACGGATTTCGAATTCTGGGCAAATTTTTGAAGAAAAACGCTCCCTCTCGGCTTGTACACAGATAGGCTTATATTAGAAAATATACGGTATCTATTATACATGTTTATTATCACTGGCTTAGCTCATCCTGAGTGGGCTCTGTATCAAAAAATCCTTAGAGGCCCTTTTTGGCAACACTTAATATTTTAGGACTTTTTGTTACACTTGCTGGGGCCTTGTAGCTTGGGGCCCTATATTATTGATACGGTGGTAGCTACACTCTTGTTTATTAATTATAATATAAAGATAATTTTTAAATAATTCTTTATTTTTATGCGATATGCATGTATGGTACATAATCTCATTTTTTTAACCAGATCTTTTCATTCTTATTGTTTAAATGGAATTTTTTATTAGCGTCGTACATGAGAATCATTAATGGAATGTCCAAGAGAATAGAGATCACCCCCAAATAATTCTGAGCAGTAAGTCTTCACCCGGGAAACAAACACCTCAGCATTCAACATACATCGAACATTCTTTTTTCTTTCATTCTTATGAGAGAAATATGCAAAGACAAGTTTAAATATACGGTTTTAAATCCCATGCAAATATTTAAAAAAAATCTTGCTAAGACTGGAATAGCAGTCTCAAATAAACACTAGTATAAAAAAAAGATACAAAGCTAAAAAAGTATACAGTAAGAGAAAGAGAAAAAAATAACATTCAAATCTGCTCATAAAGACAATATGTACAATAAATACAATGAATACCTCCATTTCAAATGTGCAATTAGTACAAAACCAAAGGGGGAAAAAAGAACAAAACAAAATTTTTTCTGGAAAACTCAGGCTATAATCTTATTTGCAAAAGACGCCACTACTTCGAGTTAGTACTTGTTTCGCGTTTCCCCCTTTCTATCTTATATAAATGAATCATTTTTCGACTGATATTATATTGGTGACAGACCTCGTAATTTTTAACCAAGATCAAGGGAAAGGACAGCTCTTGAGCTGGCATCTCATTCTCCAGACTTCCAGATTTAATGTACAACAATCCTTTCACACGAAAAATCTCAGTGACACATGACTCGAACTCCCAACTCAACAGATCCGGTCACAAGTTCGCGCTATATAAACTCGACCACGATCACACTTTGTTGAAGAAGAAAAAATAACACTACGTCAAAACTTTTTAACTGTCTTCATTCAACGTTTGTCATGACACTCAGAAAAGATACAACAAATATTCTTTTTTTTCCCCAGCCCATTACATTTAAGATTTTTCCAGAACCCTAGACATAAAAGCTCATATATTTCAATCTTTTTTTTTTTCAAAATGAGAGAGACTGAATGAGAAACGTTGAGATTATGATCTGTTCTGTTGTCTACCATCTGTTGTTTTGAAATGAAAGTTGTAATTCCACTTATATTATCTAGAGAAAAACAAGATAATGTGCAGTGAGAAGAGCGCTTCGCTACATTTCAGGAATTTAGAACTTGTTCATTTCCTATTTTGTTGAGATGATAAGTTACTGCAGACGCAGAGCCTTTCCCGATCGCTGTTTGAGGTCTTATCGCTGTAGGAGTGCTGTCAAAGCGATTACTGATAAGAGTAGACATTTAGCTATTAGGTTATAAAAACTTATCTTTTTTCCTGAAAAACTGACATATTTGAATCAACCAGTACTCAAATATATATTTATAGCCCGATCAAAGCTCAAATATATATAAGGCATGAGTTAGTGTTTTTTTTTTAAATTTACCCCAAAATTGAAACCCTTCCACAAGTCGAATCAGAAAAAAAAAAATCTCGTAATTCATAAACATGTTGCCTAGAGGATGTAACGGATGGAATATTTTCCAGTCAAACTGCAATAAAGTTTTTTTAATGTTCTTTTATTTCTAATGCATCAGGCGAGAGCGAACTCAAAATATCAATTAAGTAAAGCGCCAAATACCACAAAGACTATTGTTTTATTTCTGATAATCCTATTTGATGCTAGCAGATCCCACCCCCAATCCATTTACTTATCCATCTGTGCTTCTATTATTTTCTGCGCCATTTTTTTTTGTTTGGAAAATTAATGAGAAAGAGGTAATTCTCATATATATATACGGTTAATTTCAAACTACAAGTAAAAGCGTCTGTTGATAATTCTTCTAACAATACAGGTGGTCGGCATTTCTTTGTAAATTAGAAACAATTCGAAAGTGAGAGAGAAAAATGCATTGAGTTAAGAGAGATGCAAAAATAAAAAAAGACAGTATAAGGTCTACGTTTCATGCCCAGGATGAAAAACGTCTGCATTTAGACATCCCAATGAATGAATGAGAATTTTATGCAAAATTCGGAAACTTAGATTCTGATACACACTTTGAGGGATTTATGAGAGTTTATATTCTTTTTGAATAAATAATGCATTCAAACCAGTGGCGTATCGGAGAATATTAGGGCCCTTGCAAAGCTAGGTTTCTGCCCCAAGTCAGAGATCTTACAAAGGATACTTACAGTCAGGCTTTGGGCCCCTTAGAATCCTGAGCCCCCCCCCCACCGCAATACTGGGATAACTTTACGCCACTTACTTACCCCCCCCCCCCAAATGTTAAAAGATTAAAATCTTTTTGGAAAATGCAAAATAATCCATACGTAATTCAACCCTTACACTTTATAAAAATGTTCCAAAATTCTTTCGACTTGTACGTACGGCATATCTATCTTTTGTTGTTGTTGTCCTTAGCCCAAATATTCTTTTATGATATACTTAAATCATGAATTGGTATCTCATAAATTAAATTCCATAAAAAAATTTTTAGTTTAAGAGTAACAAGTTGAAGCCCTCAGTGTCTAGAAGAATTCGATTGTGTCTTTGATTAGCGATTTTTAGATAAATTTCTACTATTTTTTCCCATTTAAGGTCATTTAATTTGATCTGGATGTTGCCAAAATTTCAATTAAAAAGTATTTTACATTAAAAATATTTTCCCCGGAGATTTAGTGTTTTGAAAAGATAATTACAACTTATTGTTTCAAATTTCATTTGTTGATGCAACCCTATTAATCTGATTTATTTGAAAAGTTGGGCATAACATATCTATTCTTCAATGGTGTTCTGATACGGCCGTCTATCTCTATTGATTTGGATCCACTTACTTTAGGAAAAACTTCCGACACACACTAAGTTCTCACGTATTGTTCGATAACTTCCGTGTAGCAAGGAAAAATTTTTAAATCCAAATTTAGTGTGTCTTCTGATGTTATGAAATAACTGATACCTTCGCGAATGCCTTTCCGAAGAAATGGAGATGATAACTTGGTAGTGCCACAATCACAATCATTTCCGCGCTCGCGCGTATTCTGAGTCTTCTAAGTTTAAAGCTGGAGTGACTAGGTTTTATGTTTTCGTACCTTTCTGCCTGGCTTTTTAAAAACTCTTCTCAGCCCTAGCTACCTTAATGGGTTGAATGGTGGGCGGGGTACCTGTTTCCTAACGGAAACTCAAAATCCTATTTTGATAGCCAGAGACGTAACGAAGAATGTTAGGGGGCCTCTGCAAAGCCAGGTTTTGGGCCCCAAGCTGTATTCGGCGTTAGTCAGACTTTGGGCCCTCTAGAATCCTGCCCCCCCCCCAGGGATGCTGGAGTTGCGGGAGTGTACGTTAACTGTTGATAGCTTTGAATGACTTGAGTTTAGCTTAACTATAGCCCAGTTCTACACGAAAAGCAGCGTTTCTCAAACTGTGGGGCGTGACCCCCTAGGGGGCATGATAACTCTGCAAGGGGGGCGCGGGCATATTGAAAAGTCGAAAACAAAAGATTATTTTAAGGAAAATTATTAATTTACTGAAAGTAAACAAACAAAATACATTCGGACTTAATAAAAAAATAAACACATTTACACTGATATAACACATTTATAAAATTGCGTCAGTAGTGCACAATGCATTTTATAATTAATTTAACAATACTAAGTTAAGAACAAGTTTAATAATTACCAGTGGGCTTGTCATGTATAAAATTATACAAAACTTAACACTTATTTTGATAATTTGTACAGTTTATAATTAATCCTATAACTGCCGATTAAAATTTACGTGATTCACTTTCCAATGCCACCTTCCAAGTAAGCGATGTGTTGTGAGGAAGGAGAAGAAAAGGAATAAATAAGCGAATCCTATGAAGTAAAGAAATCCTTCGCAAACACTGCCAAGGTCCTTTTATTGCATTCCAAAGCTTTCGGAATAATTGTATGGATATCAGTGCATGGAAAGGTCGTACTTCCGAAAGACGTATATATACGTCCAGGGCAATTAAAGTTTTGGTTGAACAATACGTTTATATACGTCGGTGGCACTTAGGTTAAAGTCGTATTGTAGCTTTGGCGCCAAAGTATAGCATTATTGAATTCAATACATTGTTATTGTATGGGGGGGGCGATGAAAATTATGATTGAATATTGGGTCGCAAACATTGAAAGTTTGAGAAGCACTGACGTAAAGGTATTTGAAGTTTAAAATTAATTTTGACTTGAATGAAAAATGTTAAAGTATACAGGGTTGAAAAGGTGTTTTTTAGGTGTTGGATGTTAGAAAAAAAAGAAATATAAGTATTGAGGATAAAGGACAGTGATGTAACGTACAATCCCGCAACCCCTCCCCCCATCATGGGGAGGGGGCAGGAATCCGGGGGGGGGACTTATATTATCTTATGGTCCTTTGTAAGATCCAGCTTGGGACCCAAAACTTGAATTTTCAAGGGGGGGGGCTAATATTCTCCGTTTCACCACTGAAGGAAACATAAAACTGGAGAGTTTTAAGTAATTTTTCTTACATTTACTTTATCTAACTTATAAGCATATTTTTAAATGTGTTTTCTGAAGAATGAAATTTCACGATTATTTGAGAACGAAAAATGGGATACCTCCATAACAATCCAATAAAAGTCAGTGAAATTTATAACACATCTTATGGACCCTTTAGAGTGTAACAAACCGCAAATTTTAAGATAGTTACCTTTTATAGCCATTTTTAGCTTTAAACATAAAGTAATTTTTACGAAAAATCATTCCAAAATTTTTTAATGTTTATAAGATATTTATTTCTTGAAGTATTTCTTACCCTACAGTTTGTGACACTTTAGATGGATCAAGAAGTATATGAATTAAATTAAAATTACATTACGTCCAATGTATTTGTATTTATGGCGTTTTTCTTACATTCAAAATTTTGCTAAAATTTTATAATTATTTTTTTTTGAAAACAAGGGTGATACAAGTTATTTATTTAATGCTCATGACTCTTTAAACCTATTTATACTCTTTAAGACAATAAAACTCTTTTGAAAATTAATTTTTGAAAAATTAATTGAACTTAGTTGGGTGCCTTAAGGGTGAAATTAAAAGAATTAAATTTGATTGAAAAGAAATTACATTTGGCGTAGTTAATTTAATTAAAAAAATATATGGATGTAATAAAAATGTTAAGTGTACTTAAAATAATGTATGTCTCAATAACAGTTAGGTTCGGTATATCTTACGTCACCCGCCTTATTCTCCAAACATTGTTCCCTTCCGATCCTGATTTGATTTGATCAATGATTCCTAGCTTGTTCGAGCAGTATTTCCGTTATAACGATGTATGCAAAACCTGTGTCAACTCTTGGGTTGTCTCGAAAGGTCATTCTTTCAGAATCCACATGATGCGAAAAAGAGCAAGAAAGGACTTCTGCTGTGCTGTTGGGCCTGGGTTCGAAACCAGGAGAAGACATGGATGTTTGTAGATGCTTAGGGATTATGTGGCATGGGGGTACTCTATATATTCACAGAGTCAAAAGTCTCCTAGAGGGGTTGATGGTAGAGAAAGAGGAGAGGAAGACCATCATACTGTGAGCGCGGTCTATTTGGTGCCGCTCCTTCACCGTCTTGCCTACTTAAGGGTGTGAGGGGAAACAAAGCATCTCCAGATACTTCCATAATAACTATTATTTTATTACTATTCAAACACACTTAATCAATCACAAGTGAAACTACAAAAGGAGACCCTAGGAGTAATATATAAAGAGAGCAATCTATTCTAAGTGAACTACTTTAAATAAACACGTCTAAGTGAACAAGCGAAGTGATCTGATTTACTAAATCTGATTCAATCTATCTTAGATCCTTAATCCTCTAATTTATTATCTTAGCAACTCCTTCCTTTACTCGAATAGAGATAATGAAATACTCAATGAAATATTCTCCCTTACGAATCACCGCAACAGCTCTCCTGCTCCTTCTTTCTTACATCTACATAACCTAGAATTTATATAGTCAATCTAATTTAAATATCAAGGTTTCTTCTTGAGAGGCTGTGAATTAACGCCAGTGCTGGCCCCAAAGTTTCCCCAAGAGGATTAGTATTAAGGTCACGTATCGATCCGTCACAATACTGTCAGGGTTTTCTCCCTCAAAATTGGAAAGGAATGAAGCAATGATCGCACTGTTACCTGGATGGTACTCAAAGCAGTGGTTTACAACAAACGTAAGCTATAACCCTTCCTTGCCCCAATGAATTTCGTACGCCTGATCTGATGTTACTCTCTATCGGGTGGAATAAGTAATAACATAATGAAATAGAGAAAAGTAGTACCTAACGATATACATACTTTGAGTAAGCAATTTAAAACCATTTATGCACAACATAAAGTCCCAATTCAGTGAGTTTTGTAATACTGAGAAATTCACTTTGAATAAAAAGTCAAAAATATTAAATTTGTTAAAATGATGCATTTATATGTTTCTTATCTATAAAACTATTTGTTGTTTGTGTAATAGTTAAACATATCAATATATTCACGGATATTTTTAATCAAAATTAATTGGTACTATTTGCACAGTTCAAATTTTTTAATACGGAAACTAATAATTCTTTAACATTTTTAAATAAAGAATTTCAACGTTTACAGATTTAGATCCATCAAAACTGTATTTCTTTTTCATCTTTCTATTTGCGAAGCTCCAGTGCTTTAAATGCGCTATTTTAATATCTACTTCATCATATATATTTTTTTTTTAAATAAGAATAAATTATTTTTCTTTCTTGTTGAGGCCTGTATAAGAAAATCTTTTTTCAATATATTTAGTCTTGTAGAGTAGAAGATTCCGGATCGGAACCAATGAAGTCTCCTTCAATTCAGCATTTCTCCAACTATGTGGCGCCCCCCCCCGGGGGAGTCTGGATAAACCTATGTAAGGGGTGCGAGCATATCGAAAAATCGAAAATAAAAGATTTAAAATAATTATCAGTTTACTGAAAGGAAGCAAAACAAAACACATTCTGACATAATAAAAAATAAAATACTCATTCGCACTGATGTTTTATACTTATAAATGTATGAGGACTGCACAATGTATTTGATAATTAATTCATCAATACTAAATTAATAATAAGTTAAGTAATTACTAATGACACATACAAAACACTTGTCACATACAAAATTTAACACTTATCTTGATGATTTGTACGGTTTATAATTTAAGTTGTATTGTAGCTCTAGCGTCAAAGTACATTGTTATTGCATTCAATAAGGGGAGAACACAGGAATTTTTCATTTTGTCGATTGTTGGGAACGGAAAATAATACAAAATAAATTATTGAATAAATAATTAGCATTAATTAATAAAATTATTGATAGCAAATACTTGATTAAGTTTTACTACTCGTACATACGTAGAATTATAATCAATCGAAAAAAAATCAAGGGAGAAGAGAGGGGGTTTGGACCCTAATACCTCCTTTCTTGCGCACGCCACTGCATTCAGTACATTGTTATTGTATGAGAGGAACGCCATAAAAATTATGACTGAAAATTGGGTGACAAATATTGAAAGTTTGAGAAGCACTGCTTTAATGTTACAATTATTTATTAGGTTACACAAAAACAACATATACCATTAACAAAATTGATAGGCAAAAAACAGGGGTAGTTTTTCACAGTGGCCACATTCTTTCCTCACCCGACCTCTACTGAAGAACAATGGTCGCTAGAGGGCGCTTCTGCAGCTTTGTACAGTCAATTACATTTATAATAATAAGAGTGGTTACAGTTTTGAATTACAATGAATTCAAAATGTGACATATTTATATTTTATTGATTATCCTCATCTTTACAGAAAAATTAAAGTAATATATTACTTAATATAAATATAACACTTTTTAATTTAGTTATGTTAACATTTCTGTAATAAATAATTTAAAAAAATGGTTGAAAAAATGGGCATATATTTTATTTTATAAAACGTGAAACCATATAATTTCGTACATAGGGGCTACAAACTACAGGTCGACTTTGGCTTTAAATAATTTGAAAATAATATAAAAATGGGGGAGGTGGGATATATTACTTTGGTTGCTAAAGAGAAAAAATTAAAGGGGTTTACTTCACAAAAATCAGAGGAAATATTGATTTTTCAATTATTATTGAAGAATAACCTATGACTCTTTTTACTTCTAATGAAGTTTAAATTTTTTACTCTAGTTAAATTAGAAGTATTTTAGGAATCAAACTAGAATGCTATGTGCATTACTTAAAGGTGAAAACGTTAATTTTAAATCGCAATTTCGGAAAAGCTTGTGCGAATTTTTGAAATACCACTCATCTTATACCTTTGAAACTTTACATAGATAGTAATGCTATGTGAATATTTTAATGGAAGATTATTGTCAAAGAACTTTTTCAAAAAAAATTATGAGTTAAAATGTGATCACCGTAATGCTGGCCACCGTAAATGCAACACCAAGAAATACAAGAGATAGCACAACAAAATTTATTTTGTAGATAACATGTTGACCGAGTATCCAATGATTAAATTTATAGACCTCTGTGAAAAGTGTGGTTCCTGCCAGAATCAGTAGCCAGAGTAGCCGCCATTGTTGGAGATCACCGCTGCCACACGCCTCGGCATTGATTCAAAGAGACTTTGGGCGTGTTCTTGGAGTACAGCAGACCAAGCAGCTTCCATACGTTGCCAAAGTTGATCTAGCGGGGGATGTTATCTGGGTCAATCGTTGAGCAACCATGGACCACATGTTTTCTATCGGCGAAAAATCCGGAGAGCGAGCGAGCCGGCCAGGGAAGCAATTCAATCTGGTGATTGACGAAGAACCTTTGGACAATGCGTGCCACGTGTGGTCGTGCATTATCCTGTTGAAATATGGCTGTGGCAAAGCCCTGAAGGTAAAGAAGGACAACTGGCTCCAACACCTCGGAGATGTAGTGCTGGCTGTTAAAAATACCGACAATGCGAACTAGAGGAGTGCGAGAGTGATATCCAATACCGCCCCATACCATAATACCAGATGCAGGACCAGTGTGGTGGTGCATAACGCAGCTGTTCAGCATCCTCTCTCCACGGTGTCTCCAGACTCAAATCCGACCAACATGGTGTTGCAGACAGATGCGTGACTCATCAGTAAAGACACCTTTATTCCATTCTGCCGCCCACATCCTTCTTTCATCGCACCATTGGCGGCGAGATGTCTGTGGTTCTACGTCAAGGGTAGACCAAGCAATGGATGTCTTGCGGACAGACCACTCTGCTGTAAGAGGCGTCGAATGGTACGCGCAGACACTGAAAAATGCGTTGCAGACTCAATGTGATGTGCTATGGTTCGTGATGTGACTGAGCCATCCGTCACTGCCATGCGCACAATTTGCCTGTCCTCACGTGAAGTGGTGCACTGAGGTGGATGCGATCGACCATGCCGGTCCGTCGTACCCTCCTGCATCCAATGGTCACATATCCGCATTACAGTTGTTTGGTTTCGTCCAACACGACTACCTATTTCCCTGAAAGATAATCCACAATCTTGGTAGGCCACTATCCTTCCTCTATCAAACTCGGATGATCAAAAGCTGATCGCTGTTTTCTACGAGACATAACTGATCGTTTTTTGAAAAAACCACAAGAAAAACACAATTGCCGAGCTTGAAATGGTCGAAATCTCCTAGCCTTAAACAGCGCTTTGAGGTGGTGCCACAGGCGTGAGTGATGTGTGTCTGCGCTGAAATTCTAATCATTTGCCTATCTCACCTCTGCTAATGCATGTTGTAAGTTACATGTTATTTGTGTGCTTCCTTCGGGGTGTTGCATTTACGGTGGCCAGCAATGTACATGAATTTTCATTGTTCAGAGTCTTTTCCCATGTTACTCCACATATAAATCCTTTTTTTTTTTTTAAACCCGATTTATATAAAATTTGTACAGAATTTTTTATTAATAAAATAAAAATTATACAACAAAATCCATACAAAAAATGGTGATTGTTCGTTTTAAAAATGTTTCCTGAACTTATCCTTTTTAACATAATGGAGTTTTAAAAATGCCACATGAGTGAGTGAATATTAACGTCGCAGTGTTCAGCTGCTCGAGGACTTTGGGCGACGTATCTCGTCATTCTGAACCATGGTCAAGAGACGAAGATGACACCTGAGCTGGCACCCCTTCT
Source organism: Trichonephila clavata (assembly GCA_019973975.1). Taxonomy (NCBI): domain Eukaryota; kingdom Metazoa; phylum Arthropoda; class Arachnida; order Araneae; family Nephilidae; genus Trichonephila; species Trichonephila clavata. The sequence goes on from BMAO01023567.1 coordinate 27,570, forward strand.
CCTAACTACTACGCCACAACAACGGGAGGACGTTTGAGCTTTCGACAGATTTAGCGTACATCGCTACCCTACACGGGGTCTTCAGTGGTTCTAGGCTTGAACTCATGACACGCCGGCCACAAGTCCGTTACCTTGACCACTAGGCTACCATGGCCACATGCCGCGTGAAGTGACACACTTAAAATAATTAAAATCTGGATTATATTGAAAAAGAAGCTCGGTCAGAGGCTCAGAACTTTATATATAAGAACAAATTATAAAAGGTGTGACAGATCTATACGCGTCTATGACTAACCCCTTTTGGACTCTTCTGGGAAAATAGTTTTACCAACCAACTTTCATCGAAGAAAGGAAACGTGATTATGCAAATTAAGTATATTATATAAATTCTGTTTTCGCGAGTTTTGAGAGTTAGTTGGTGGGTGGAGGATTGTGAAATTATTAAGTGCAAATTTGAGTTTATCAATTGAAGAAGTCTAAGAGAGGATCACTCGATAGTGATTAAATCCTGATAAGGATTGCATTTAAGGCCTCAACTGTAGGACTCGACTTCATAAAAGTACAGGTACCGTGATCGTTATTTAAATAGAAGTTAGCTTATTAGTGCACGGCCTAGTTTATATTGAGCTTGTATAAGTTATCGTGGAATCAGTTGAGGGTCCGTAATACTATCCCCAGGTTAACGGGTCTCACCTTCGCGCTCTACATACTGATCAATTTTTTTAATTGGATTATTATTGTGCTTGCTTGATATTTTGTGTCAATAACATAATTAGAGTGAATCATGTCGACTGATTATTCAGTTCTTTCCACACCTCTAGTCGGGTCCGAGGGTAGACAAGGGGGATCAGAGGGAAGCAGGAACCGACATGTATTACAAAGGTATGAAATAAAATTCAAAAATATAGAATTAAATAATCATAAAAAATAATAGAACATTTACAAAATTTCATTAAAAAAATAAAGATAATCGCAAAATTAAAAAAATATCTCTTTTCCGGGAATCGTGGCATTAAGACCTTTCTGTGTGTTCTATGACTGTACGAGTAGTTATAAAAACTGTACAATAGCTCTGATTAGCTATCTGATAACAATAAGAATTCGATAAGATGATTTTTTAGGAAATAAAGTTAAAACCTCTTTGATGACTGCGCCACAAAAGAATATAAAAATAAAATAAACAAAGTGTATGTACCAATGATAATAGCTAACAAAGACAGAGTAAGAAGTCATTCAAAAGATAAGAAAGTCATTCAGATAAACAGAGTTGTTGACACCTTTACCCTGATATTCTGGTGTTCCGTGCTCTAATTTTGTTTCTGATCTAGTTCTCAAAAATAAAATTCAAAAAGTTTATTTTTAAAACGCTCTATCAGAACTTGTTTAATATTGGTGTAATGCAAATTGTTGTAAGAAATGAAAATATATATTATAGTAGAGATAGTAAAGAGAGAGTAAAAATTTACTTGTGCATCTGCACTATTACATGTTTAACAGCAGAAGCGGTCATTTTTTTGCCCAAAATGTTCCAAAAAAGGTACATTTTTCATTACATATAACTAAGCATAATATTTCATGTAATGCGAAGATAGAAGAATTTTTTTCTTTCAATTTTAAAGTTTTCACACTATTGTTTATTTTATAATTGTAAAACAGAAAAAAAACCTTAAATGGTTACTTTTTATAAATACACTCCACATGCTATGAAGAATGTTTCATATATCTTAAGCTATCCGAACACGTTCGGAGTACTTTTTAACAAAATAGCATACTAAAACATTATAAATGCTCTTTTAGGACTCAACACGAATAAATATCACTATATTTAACTATCACAATTTAAAATAAATTACCTGAACTTTACAAAAATCACAATTATAAGTGAAATTTTAGCAATATTTTTGAAAAACTTCAAAGCAGTTAGAGAAAAAAGTAATAAACATATATTAGTAAAAGTATTACGAAAACAAACTAGATGCATTTATCTAGAAAATGTTCTAAAATTTTAATTTTTTATTAAAATTTGAAAATTTTAGAGCTGATTGAGTAAACATTATAAGAAATATTAAATTTTTTATGAGATCATTATTTAAATAACAAGCCATAACTCAAAAAGTATTCATACGATAAGAAATATTTTAGTACATTCTCTAGAAAATAACATAAATATCAGGTTCAAAAAGTTTTATAGAAATACATTCGTAATATTTTGAGTTATCAGACTCGCCATGATAGATTTTGAGCAATTTAAATGCTCACTTCTGGTGGATCAAAAACCCACTTCCGATTTTTCTAAATTTATAAAATTGTTTGTAACTTGGTCTCTAGGTTGTGTAGAAACAAAATAAAGTATATTTCGTAAAGTCAAAAGATAGCTCTATTCAATAAAATAAAAAACAAAAATATCTGTCTTAACTGAATTTGGTCGTTTTCAACGTGTTCGGATACCTTAATAGAATTTCTCTCATACTTACAAAAAAAAATAATTTCATTTCGTACTTTGAGTCACTTTTTAAGTATATCGATCGGGATATTATTAATTTCGTCTCGGCTGTTGTTCCATAGGTCTTCCAGGGTCTTGGAGCAATCTTCGTAAACCAGAGACTTGAAATAATTCCTCAGGAAGTAATCAGGAGAAGATAAATCAGGTGAACGCGCAGGTCAGTTTAGCCATTCGGGGAAGGCTGCTCTTAAAACACCCACGGAAACCTTGGAGGTGTGGGCTATGGCCCATCTGGTTATAACCACATGTTGTCAAGGTCCCTTACTTGGAAAGTGGGTAAGAAGAATTGTTGGACCATTGTCACATAATAGACACACTGAACAGACACACGAACTCGTTCCACATTTTCAGGTCTTAATGGACTTCGGAGGTCCTTTTCTTTCTTTGGAGGCATTCTCCGTTGCTCGGAAGGCATCCATCCACATTAAAACACATTTCCGATCAGGAACACGACCTCGTTGAGGAATATCGAATTGACGACGAAAGGCACGTTGAACTGCAATCGCCAATTGACCGATAGAGAAATACGCCTCCACGGCAAAAGCATGCAGCTGCCTCGACTACAACATATTTCAGATTGAGACGGGCAGGAACACAAATATCTCACTCCACCCCGTCCACCGAATCCTTCCCTAAGAAAACCATCATTGCAACATTTTAAAACAGGAAGTTCCCATCCCCCACCTTGTATATGGACGCACTTGAAGCAGGGTGTAATACTAAGTTTTACATTGCAATGATGACATAGGTAATATCGGCTTTTTCGGATTTTCTTTCCATTTTCATTTCTCCTCAAGCAACAAATTGCCCATTGCCTTGCCAATCTATGTTCCTTACGGAACGTTTTCAAGAATCTAAATTTCTGCCTTCAATGAAAAATTCCCGCTTTCCCCACAAAGAAAATCCCGGATGAGAAGTATTTCTGCACCATGGACAAACTGCATCTTTTAAAAACTCTAGCACTTATAATCTCTTTATAAAGATTAAAAATATGTGCAAAACAAAGATAAAATAGAAGAAAATACTAGTGCTCGTGCAGCGTATGGGCAAACCGGTTATGGTTACCTTTCGGTACCCCGTATGCTGTACGGGTAAACCAGTTAAGGGGTTAAAAATTTGAAGCAATTCTACTATGGTCATAACATTTACGACATTGATCTGTGACACTATCGACCACATTTATATTATTCTTTTCTAAACTATTTTACATAAAATAAAATAACGAGCACGTCTTACTTTATTTTTTTTAACTGTCTTATCAAAATATAAAAACATATTTCTTCTTGAGAAAAAATAGCTGTATTTTAAGAGTTCAAAGTATCCGATTAGAGATTGTCTGACACAAAGCATGTTTACCACAACGCTAGAGCATTGGAGTAGTGGGGTATTTTATAGAGCTAGAGAATCGGGGCTGCAGCGTAGCGTACTCCATTGCTGTCCCAGCATCGCAGGGAAGGTTGGGACAATGCCTGATGTTATGGGTTTGCAACCCTTTGAAAGATCCTATTTGAGGCTGCGTAACTGACTTTATAGAAGGGGGGGGGAGGCTTATCTTCGTTACACCCCTTGTTTTTGGGCCTCTGTAAAATCAGAATCAAAAGTTTCTTAGTGTAAATGGAATCTACCGATGTATAAATCTTTTCATTCGTTAAATGTCCAAAATTCAAGCCACCATTGTACAAAGGATTTTCTCTCTAAATATTCCGTAATGGTACGTATTATGAATGCAAATACGTCATTAAATAAGCTTCAAGCTGTAGTCAAGTAAGTTACTTTTCTATAAATCTCTCATCAGGTATAAAAATATGCATAAAAAAGAAATATGTGTGAATCATCTCATACTACTTAAAAAATAAATTCTCAATTTCAGAAAGTAAATATAATCAACAAAAACATGCGAACTGCACAAGATTCATTTGGATAAAATATTTATTTAAATTCCTAACATTGACAGCTGCATTAAATTTTCATCTAATTATACCCTGTAGCAGTTATCCACCCGCTTCACCCTTTCACCGTCATACGACTATTTGCTGTTTTTAAAAATTTTAATATCTGAATCCCAGCAATAAGTGTTTGCTTGTACAGAAAAATATACTTATAGTCGTCACCTTTTGATTTGAAAGCACATGCCTTGAATTTCTACAGCGAAATTCAAGGTCTGTTTATCATTACTCCCCCCCCCTAATTCCCTCTTGGAGTCTATTTTCACAAAAAAAAATGTTTTTAGTAGATTTCTACACAACAAAATTTTACCAAATTTCCAGTCTGTAAGTCTGTTAGATTAAAAAACAGTAATTTTTATCTGTAATGCTTCCTTAACCTAGCTTTGGGAGTCGATTTCTGCAAAACTCGTTCTTTACGGATCTCTACTCAACTTAGAAACATAATTTCTAAACTCTTCTTGTCTATGGATCTAATACTTCAAAAACGGGAATTTTAATTTATAACGCTGCCGTGACCCTCATTGGAAGTCGATTTGTACAAAACCTGTATTTAACGGATTTCTACTCAATAAAATAAAGAATCTTGTCAAATTTCAGTTCTGTGAGCCTAATAGTTCAAGAATTGGATTTGTTTTTACCTTTAACTCCCCCATAATCCCGCAACCCCATAGGAGTTGATTTCCTTGAATCTAGTTCTTCACTGATCTCTACCCGACAAAGAAACATGCTTGACAAATTTATAATTTGTATGTACAATAGTTATAATAAGGTGAATTTTTATCCGTAGTGACCCGTAATCCCCATGTAGAGTTGATTTCTATATATAGAACAATTCTGATGTATAAAAATCAATTTTATGTATAAAAAGATTTCTCCTTTTTTCTGTTCTATACACTCATATACACTCATTGCCATAAAAATTTGCACACCAAGAAAAAGTCGTAAAAATGAAGCAAAATTTTACTTATGTAAGTACTACTTTGATATAAGTAAGTGATTAGAAAATCAAAGAAGGATTATTTATTGCAGAAAAAAGTACAAATGAACGGAAGTTTTAGTACTCTGTTGGATCCTCTCTAGCTCGAATGCACCATGCGATACAAGCGGACATTGAGGCATACATGTCCCCAGACATCTCATTCCACATTTGTTGTGAACATGCCTCTGGTTTGACCAAACTCGTACACTGTCCAACTTGCCATCCCAAATGGTCTCAGATATGTTCTATTGGTAGCAAATCTGGAGATAGAGCAGGCCATGGAAGGGTGGTAATGTAAAGGAGGCAGTCTTGTGACATCCTTGCTGTGTGTGGCCGAGCATTGTCTTATTGAAAAATAAATAGTGGGAGCCCTGCTATGAGTGGCAACACATGTGGCTGAAGGATGTCATGCACGTACCCCTCCCCCTGAGATGTCATTATGCCGTGGATTAATATTAGGGGTGACCCATTAGAAATGGCATCCTATACCATCATACCAACTATGGGAGAGCTGTGGTGCTGTAAAGTGAAGGCAGAATTGAGGTGTTCACCACGGAGCCTCCACACACAAACACGATTCACATCACTGCTCAAATTGAATCTAGATTCGTCGCTGAAGACGACCTGGTTACATTCCGTTGCAGTCCAATCCCGTCGAGGACGTCCCCACTCCAGATTGGTGTCATTGGCAGCACACGTAATGGGCGCCGCGATACCAAATGTCCAGATATGCGCCTTGTGATAGTTCGGGAAGACACAGGGGCCCGTAGTGAAGGTACTGCCTGTGTCTAGACAACGGTCAATGAGGCAGTTGGCTCTACGTGTGCGTATCGTATGATGTGACGGTCTTCTCGACGACTGGTCTGTCGAGGGCGTACTAAACTTGATCGTCGTGTACATGACGTCTCTTCTGTCCACTGGTCTAAGCACCTCCTCACAGTCAAATTAGAATGGCCTACTTGACGAGCTACTCACCGAGCTGACCATCCAGCTTCCATCACCCCGATGATCCTTTTCCTCTTGAACTCTGACAATTGCTCATATTGACTTCGATGGTGACGTAACAGCATGTCTACCTCAGCGTTTCCTTTGCAAAAGATTAAGAACACTTAAACAAGCTCTGCTTACTTGTTTTATACTCGAGGAGAACGAATTCAACGCCTTCTAGTGGCATTAAGCAATGCGCAATCACGATGCATTTATAATCATTTGCATATCTACTTGACGTGTACCTTCATCCCAACTTTCGTTATGATCCCACAATTATTTCTTGGTGCGCAAATTTTTATGGCAATGAGTGTAAATAGAATAAATTGAGGGATGTAGATATTAGGTTACTTGATAGTTCATTTTGGCTTCTGATTCTTTATTTTGCTCCTCACTTTTAGTTCAAAAGCCGAAGGATAATCACATTAGATGCAGATGTGCAAACATGTAAACCGTAAAAGATAAAAAGAAAAAAATGATGAATTATGATAAATGGAGGTATGAAGGGGAACTTTTATTGACGTAGATATTATTTTTTGCCACCGTTTTACTAAACTAAATATGAGGATAATAAATCTTTCCAAAGTGTCAGAAAAGTGTGTCTGTTTCTTAGCCATTCAACTAACGAACACAAAGCTTTCTAAAAACTATTCCAATCACCTTAAATAAAGCACTTTATGAAATTTCTAAGAACAATTTTTTGAAGTGACGGCAAAATTTTTACCATTCAGCTCTTGAGTTCAGACATTTATAGAAAGTAATGAAAATTCGAGCAAAATTTTCTAATGGATTTGCTGGTTTTAAGTTATAATGCAATGAAAAAAACTCGCCTCTGAGCACCCGACTAGGTTCGAAGACTAATTTTTCAATGATAGATTTTCAGAAGAATTTTATTGTCTTTAAGAACCTAAATGGGTTTAAAGAGTTATAATTATAAAATAAATAACACCAATCACCCCCTCGCTTTTAAAAAATATTATTTCAATAAAAAATGTTAGCAAAATTTTCAGTGTTAAGAAAAACAACATAAATAAAAATACATTGGACATAATATAATTTTAATTCTATTGATAAACTTCTTGATCCATCTGAAGTGCATAAAATGTAGGGTAAAAAATATTTTAAGAAATAAATATTTTATATGCATTTAAATTTGACGTTAATGATTTTTCGTCTAAATTACTTTATGTTCTAAGCTAAAAATAGTTATAAAATGTGATTAAATATTATTAAATGTTATAAATTGTGATTACCTTTAAACCTGCAATTTATTACACTCTAAAATACTTATAACACAAGTGTTACAAATTTCATTAAATTTTGTTGGACTGTTTTGGAGATATCCCATTTTTAGTGTAAAAATTTAAGTGAAAAGTTCATTCAGTAAAAATACATTTAAAAAATATTCTTATAAGTTATATAAAGTTAATATTAGTCGCCCATCCGGTATAGTGGTTAGCGACGCTGAATGCTGCGCCGTAGGGCCTGGGTTCGAATCCCGGAGAAGGCATAGATGTTTGTAAATGTATAGTGCCTTCGCGACATGGGGGTACTCTCTAAATAGCCGTCGAGCCGCATGTCCTCTCGTGAGGTTGGTGGAAGGGAAGAGAGGTGGGAGGCCCCTGACCACTCCCAGGGTGTTCTCCCTCAAAATTGGGGTGGAACCGATCCAAATCGCACTGTCACCTACATGGTGCTCAAAGCTACGGCTAATGACAGGCGTACAATCTAGCCCGTTGCCATGATGAATTTTGTGGGCCTCGATCTGACTACGTCAGACAGGTGGCATTAGTAACAACAACAAATATTAGAAGAATAACTTAAAATTCTTGTTTTATACATTATTTCTTCTTCTTCCTCAATATACTTATATTTCCTTTTTTTCCCTTCTAATTTCCCTAAAGTCTAACACGTAATAAATATCTTTTCAACCTAATCGGATATCTTAAATCATGCTACAAATGAGTTTAGCCCCAAAGCGACTTCTGAATGCATTTCACATTTCGGGGAGAGCTTGTCTTCAGCCAATGAAACCATTTTATTGAATTTTTTTCAATCATATATTTAATTAATTGCATATATTTCAAGCAATTGCATATATTTAAGCAAGTTTTGAGTTTCATCTCCTTTTGCACTGGCTGTCCTTTCTCGGATTTAGAGCCCAAATGTAATTGATTTCTTTTAGTTAAACTACTAGCTTTCATGGCCCGGCGTTGCACGGGCTTATACCGAGGGTATAACTTAATCCCCATGTTAATTTCTTCCTTTTATTCTAACGCCAACACTTTTGTGGGGTTTCACGCGTACGATGTGAGTGCATGTCCCGTGAGTGCGTGTCATGGCTTTGTTGCTTAACATTTTCAATTCTCTTCACAAATTCTCGATCCTAGAACCACTGAAGACCCGCAGTGTAGGGGTGCGATGCACGTAAAATCTGTCGAGAGTTCAAACGTCCTTCCGTTGGTGTGGTGTGGTAGTTAGGAGAGGGGGTGCCAGCTCAGGTGTCGTCCGCGTCACTTGACGATGGTTCAAAATTACGTGGACCGTCCCCAAAAGGCCTCGTGTAGCTGAACAGTATGACGTTAATATTCACTCAATCTTCACAAATTCAGCACTTCCAATATTATTTTCCGAAATTACTTTGATTTCTTTGTTTCTTTCCTCTCCGCTTAGCCGGCGTTGCACGGGCTTTTACCGAGTAATTACTTCACCCTCATGGAAATTTCGTGTTTCCCTCAGGCCGATAGCACCTCGTGTGTGTGTGTGCGTGCGATGTGAGTGATTTCTTTAACAATGTCATAAAAACTCCCTTTTTTCGAAATTTGTTCTTGCGTTGGTGTGGTGTGGTAATTATTAAAGATGGGTGAAAGCTCATGTGTCGTCCTCGTCACTTGAGCATGGTTGAAAATTTCAAGGTCTGTCACCAAAAACCCTCGAATAGGCAAACAGTGCGAATTTAAAAATTACCCACTCACTTTCCAATTCTTTCGTTTTACCGAGTGAATAACTTCATCCCCATGGAAATTTCGTGTTTTCCTCAGGCCGATAGCACTTGTGTTTGTGCGCACGATCTGGGTGATTTCTTTAACTATGTCATAAAAACTCCCTTTTTCGAAATTTGTTTTTGCGTTGGTGTGGTGTGGTAATTCTTAAAGATGGGTGAATGCTCAGGTGTCGTCCTCGTCTCACTTAAACATGGTTGAAAATTTCGAGGTCCGTCACCAAAAACCCTTGAATAGGCAAACAGTGCGAATTTAAAAATCACCCACTCACTTTCCAATTCTTTCGTTTTACCGAGTGAATAACTTCATCCCATGGAAATTTCGTGTTTTCCTCAGGCCGATAGCACTTGTGTTTGTTGCGCGCGATGTGAGTGATTTCTTTAACTATGTCATAAAAAACTCCCTTTTTCGAAATTTGTTCTTGCGTTGGTGTGGTGTAGTAATTATTAAAGATGGGTGAAAGCTCAGGTGTCGTCCTCGTCACTTGAGAATGGTTGAAAATTTCGAGGTCCGTCACCAAAAATTCTCGAATAGGCAAACAGGGTGAATTTTAAAATCACCCACTCACTTCAACGATATTGATTCATATGAGAAAAACTCATAAAATATGCAAAACATCATTGTTTTGTAAAAGAAAGTTGTTTTTTTTCCTATAAAATTCTTTTTTTTTGGCATTTTATTTTTTTAATCATTGATTCTAAATGATCAATGACTTTTTTAAAAATCATTTTCATTTAAATGCATCGATATTTATTCATTTTAGAAGAAATCATAAAATAGGCAAAGTATTATTATTTTGAAAAAAAAATCCGCATCGTAACAAATAAATGATGCTTGGTATTTAATTTATTCAATCACTGATATTAAAAGAGCAAAGTATGAATCTTTTTAGTTCAGATGGTTTACTTATCAGAGTTATAAGAAATCCTTATACGTAACGATTGAAAAATTTCGATTAATAATTTACAGAAAACAATTCTTTTTTACTTAAAAAAATGTATATTTAAAGCAACAAAGAAAACGTTCTGATATAATATATTACGAAAAACCAAGCATATTCATTATTTTAACAATAATTATTTTCTTAGAGCTAAAAATAATGCAAAGGGTTTGTGTGTATGTGTGGTATTTTCATTTGCCAATGAATCGTTATATACTGGTAGCCAAAGTATAGTCCAGAAAACTATAATCTATCGTTTTATCCAGAAAAAAACAGATTATACAGTGTTGTCATTACATAATTAATCTAGTAATGAATAACGGAAAAAATATTGCAACATCAAGTTTGACCTTGGCCACTGAGCGTTAAACAGAGGGGGGAAAAAATTATAATAATGATTCTCGCGCATGCGCAAAGCCTTTAGAATGTCTAAAGTTTTCATTATTTTTTATGGCTCAATTTTTAATTGAAAATTCCAAGTGTTCACATATTGATTGGAAACAACAATAATTTTTGAAGAAAAAATGTTACAAAAATAATGCTTATATTATTTCTCGCAAAAACTTTATTTTACGAAAATCACAAAAAAAATCTTAAAAATCCGTAATTTTTAAGCAAAATCGACACACGGGAAAAAATTTAATGCAATTTTTTTTTTCAATGAAGAAATTATTAAATGATTGATTTAAGTATTTTGAGTGTTTTATTACAATTCGTTCAAAAAAGTTTTCGGCTTTTTATTTTTTAAATCACTGATTCTGAAAGTAATTTTCGACGCCAATGTTTGGCTAAATGTAAAATCGCGTATTTTGAATTATTTTAAAGATCATTACCTTCATTTTAAGGGCATAATTTTTACGTTAATGCTCTCAAACATCACCAACTATTTGCAAAAATAACGTACTTTGAAATAAAAAATGTACAAAGTACTACTTTTTAATTTATTTCTCAGAAAAACATAAGTTTACGAAAATCACAATTTTTTTTTTAAATCCGTAATTTTGAAGCAATTTTTTCAATCTTCGTATATGTTACGGATAATATTACTGTACACACGGAAAAAAGGTTTTGTGAGATTATCTTCATAAATGACGAAGTTATTCAATGTGAAGTAAAAATTAAGACCACTTTTTAAAAATTCTTTAAAAAAAAAGTTTTGGGAATTTTATTTTTTAAATGAATGGATCTAAAAAAGAAAGGCTTGAAGTTAATTAGTGTAGAATATCGATTTAATAACACGAAAAGTAATGTATGGCGACGCAATGTCCAGTAGGAGAAAAAATTTAATACAAGTATGAAAAGATCGACCGGCGGGTTTCTGCGAGGCGTACACCCTCCTTCGTTTTGACCACGCACGGTAGTGCTGCAGTTATAGTCTTGAGTGTAGCGGGAGCTCTGCGCACTCTGCCACAAGCGCAGTTAACCAATGTTTGGTGTAAAATCGCGTATTTTAAATTATTTTAAAAATCATTACCTTCATTTTAAGGGCATAATTTTTACGTTAATGCTCTCAAACATCACCAGCTATTTGCAAAAATAACGTACTTTGAAATAAAAAATGTAGAAATTACTACTTTTTAATTTATTTCTCAGAAAAACATAAGTTTACGAAAATCACAAAATGTTTTTTAAAATCCGTAATTTTGAAGCAATTTTTTCAATCTTCGTATATGTTACGGATAATATTACTGTACACACGGAAAAAAGGTTTTGTGAGATTATCTTCATAAATGACGAAGTTATTCAATGTGAAGTAAAAATTAAGACTACTTTTTAAAAATTCTTTAAAAAAAAGTTTTGGAATTTTATTTTTTAAATAAATGGATCTAAAAGAGAAAGGCTTGAAGTTAATTAGTGTAGAATATCGATTTAATAACACGAAAAGTAATTCATACCCAACGATTTAGAAATAATTTTCATAAAAACGCATCTGTTTTAACACTATTTTAAAAAATTCGAAAAAAATAGAAAATATCGTTATTTTACAAAAAAAATTATACCGTGTCGTGGCGAAATAAATGATCTTTCCGATTCTGTAATTATTTTTTGTCTAATTTCGACACCGAAAATCGGATGACAATTTTAATATGGTGGAAAACGTAAGATTACCGCTCGGCCGAAACGGAAGGGAAGTTCCGCCAAGTAAGCAACCGGCAGGAGTAAAATAATTCGGCGTTTTTAAGGTTTTTAATTAATATCTTTTTAACTAATTACAATATCGGAATATAAATAGGCAATACGGCTTCCCCGGAAAATTCCCGATCTTTTGGTACCTTCCGCGACTTTCTGCGTGGTGCTGTTCGTGAGAAGATAGACGCACATAATAGATAATAGATACATAGATACATAATACGTTTGTTTACCTTCGAATTTTAATAGTGTAGACTAGCTTTCATGGCCCGGCGTTGCACGGGCTTATACCGAGGGTATAACTTAAACCCCATGTTAATTTCTTCCTTTTATTCTAACGCCAACACTTTTGTGGGGTTTCACGCGTACGATGTGAGTGCATGTCCCGTGAGTGCGTGTCATGGCTTTGTTGCTTAACATTTTCCCTTCTCTTCACAAATTCTCGATCCTAGTACCACTGAAGACCCGCAGTGTAGGGAGCGATGCACGTAAAATCTGTCGAGAGCTCAAACGTCCACCCGTGGTGTGGTGTGGTAGTTAGGAGAGGGGGTGCCAGCTCAGGTGTCGTCCGCGTCACTTGACGATGGTTCAAAATTACGTGACCGTCCCAAAAGGCCTCGTGTAGCTGAACAGTATGACGTTAAAATTCACTCAACTTCACAAATTCAGCACTTCCAATATTATTTTCCGAAATTACTTTGATTTCTTTGTTTCTTTCCTCTCCGCTTAGCCCGGCGTTGCACGGGCTTTTACCGAGTGAATAACTTCACCCTCATGGAAATTTCGTGTTTCCCTCAGGCCGATAGCACCTGTTGTGTGTGGTGGGTGTGCGTGCGTGCGATGTGAGTGATTTCTTTAACAATGTCATAAAAACTCCCTTTTTCGAAATTTGTTCTTGCGTTGGTGTGGTGTGGTAATTATTAAAGATGGGTGAAGCTCATGTGTCGTCCTCGTCACTTGAGCATGGTTGAAATTTCAAGTCTGTCACCAAAAAACCTCGAATAGGCAAACAGTGCGAATTTAAAAATCACCCACTCACTTTCCAATTCTTTCGTTTTACCGAGTGAATAACTTCATCCCATGGAAATTTCGGTGTTTCCTCAGGCCGATAGCACTTGTGTGTGTGGCGCACGATCTGAGTGATTTCTTTAACTATGTCATAAAAACTCCCTTTTTCGAAATTTGTTTTTGCGTTGGTGTGGTGTGGTAATTCTTAAAGTTGGGTGAATGCTCAGGTGTCGTCCTCGTCTCACTTAAACATGGTTGAAAATTTCGAGGTCCGTCACAAAAACCCTGAATAGGCAAACAGTGCGAATTTAAAAATCACCACTCACTTTCCAATTCTTTCGTTTTTACCGAGTGAATAACTTCATCCCCATGGAAATTTCGTGTTTCCCTCAGGCCGATAGCACTGTGTGTGTGTGTGTGTATGCGCGCGATGTGAGTGATTCTTTAACTATGTCATAAAAACTCCCTTTTTCGAAATTTGTTCTTGCGTTGGTGTGGTGTGGTAATTCTTAAAGATGGGTGAATGCTCAGGTGTCGTCCTCGTCACTTGAGCATCGGTTGAAAATTTCGAGGTCCGTCACCAAAAACCCTTGAATAGGCAAACATGCGAAATTTAAAAATCACTCCACTTATTCAATTCTTTCCTTTGCCTGAGTGAATAATTTCATCCCCATGGAAATTTCGTGTTTTTCCTCAGGCCGATAGCATTGTGTGTGTGTGTGTATGCGCGCGATGTGAGTGATTTCTTTAACTATGTCATAAAAACTCCCTTTTCCGAAATTTGTTCTTGCGTTTGGTGTGGTGTGGTAATTATTAAAGATGGTAAAGCTCAGGTGTCGTCCTCGTCACTTGAGAATGGTTAAAAATTTCGAGGTCCGTCACCAAAATTCTCGAATAGACAAACAGGGTGAATTTTAAAATCACCCACTCACTTCAACGATATTGATTCATATGAGAAAAATCATAAATATGCAAAACATCATTGTTTTGTAAAAAAAAAAAGTTGTTTTTTTCCTATAAATTCTTCTTTTTTTTTGGCATTTTATTTTTTAATCATTGATTCTAATGATCAATGACTTTTTTAAAATAATTTTCATTTAAATGCATCGATATTTATTCATTTTAGAAGAAATCATAAATAGGCAAAGTATTATTATTTTGGAAAAAAAATCCGCATCGTGACAAATAAATGATGTTTGGTATTTAATTTATTCAATCATGATATTAAAAGAGCAAAGTATGAAATCTTTTTAGTTCAGATGGTTTACTTATCATAGTTATAAGAATCCTATACGTAACGATTGAAAAATTTCGATTAATGATTTACAGAAACAATTCTTTTTTACTTAAAAAATGTATATTTAAAGCAACAAAGAAAACGTTCTTATATAATATATTACGAAAAACCAAGCATATTCATTATTTTTAATAAATAATTATTTTCTTAGAGCTAAAAATATACAAAGGGTTTGTGTGTATGTGTGGTATTTTCATTGCCAATGAATCCTTATATACTGGTAGCTAAAGTATAGTCCAGAAAACTATAATCTATCGTTTTATCCAGAAAAAAACAATATACAGTGTTGTCATTACATAATTAATCTAGTAATGAATAACGAAAAAATATTGCAACAGCAAGTTTGACCTTGGCCGCTGAGCGTTAA
>BMAO01023568.1:0-34372 GCA_019973975.1 Trichonephila clavata
TTAAAACCTTTAATTTGGGTAAAGAATTTTCCTCTGTGTATATGATAAAGTTGAAAATAAAAAATCAAGATAGTAACAGCATCTGCAAATAAAGATAGTGTGACATATTTATTTATCATAAACTAAGTAAAATCTTTTGTATTCGAAATTCTAATAATTTATTTTTTTTTAAATAATTATTTATTCCTTCGAAATACTTCTTTCTATAGATTTCGTTAATGACTACATTTGAAAAATTATTTATCAAAATATTCGGAGATTTCATAGGAGATCAAAGGTAGATTTTAAAATTTATGGTTTGCCTCACCAAATTACACTAATTTGCAGGGAGTATGGATGAAAATGTATTTAATACACTTTTTATTATTTTGAACCGTTTTCAGGTTATTAATAGTTACATGACATGCATTTTTAATTTTTAATAAAAGTGCAAAACGTTTAAAAATTTTTGAGTCGATGCTAAATCGGAAATGGAAGGGAAAAAAATGTATTCCCCTTATTTTATATAATAATTATTGATATTATTTAAAACAACTTGTTTTTAAATTTTGATGTATTTCTGGGAATGGAAAAACCTAATTACTACGTTAAGGGTGACAAATGTGCAAAAAAAACAGGATATTTCGCATAGAGCAACGTTTGGCAAACTGCTGTCCTTTTAGATTCTGCTTTTATTATACAATTAAAAATTATGTCGGTTGAAAATACTTATTGTTACCTTTCAAATTTTATAAATATCTCTGGGAAAAAACTCGTATTTAAATGCACAGTTAAATATTGACTGGCTTACTGACAGAATTCATAGTTAAATATGTATCTGATTGTCTTTTTTTGCGATTTCTAGTTATATATTTGTGTTTAGTATTGAGATTCTAGTATTTTTTTATTTAATGTTTCTGATTTTCTACTATATGTACTTTAAATGTCAATTTTCTTCTTTGTTGAACCTTGAAGGTTCGAGGCCGTAGTATGTGCTAAATCATGAAATTTGATATATTTATACCATCTTCTGTAACTTTCTAACTATCTCGAACTGGGTCACAACGGACATTCCGGACACCATAGCATGTCCGGTGTCAGCTAACCGAAGGGGGGGGCAGAGGTAATAAATTTTTTGGATGAAGCGAACCTCAGGAGATGTTTTATTTCACTCTTGAGTAATTACCTGAAGGTTGAAACAAACTCTCTTCTGATCTCTATCATCAACAAACTCCATTTCAAAGAAATTGGGCCTGTTGAAATTAGCACAACTCAATCTTTTAAAATTAGCTCGTTTGAAGTAGTAACAGGTAATTTGTTTTTAATTTCGAATTATTTATTATTATTATTTTTTTAAGACTTAAAATAATATACAAATACAGAAGTACATCCTGTAAGGTAACCTTCGAATAAGGCACAATTAATGTTGCTACCGGTCTCTTTGAATATGGACTTTATGTATTTACCTCTTATTGAACATTCTATTAAAGTGATACTAAAAATAGTTTTTTATTCTTTCTTTGTAAAATTTTTAAGATTTCGAAGACAAGTTTGTGTTTTTCTTAAATAAATTAAATATAGTTTTGTCCTAATAAACCAATGTAATTTAACAGTGGAAAGGAACAGAGAAATAAAAAATTACAACATTGTTTGTTCTACGCTTCGATTTAGAGACAAAACAGAATATGTAATAAAGTGATTGCACCTCTTGGAGGCGCTTTTTCTCTATGGGTTTACATAAAAAATAAAAATGCTGGCTTAGGCTGACACAATGCACTAGATTTCAAAATATTCGTACAACGGAATATTTTAAATAAAATTCTGTAAGTACAAGAAAACCTGTGACTAAGGTATTTATTTGTATGTCATTTACTTAAAGATTAATACGAATTTAATTTCTAATTAAACTAATTTGTTTAGCATTAAAGGACAAAATGCCCAATGTCTGGTCTGGTGGGTTTAAATTTCTTACTCTAGGACAGGGCTGGTGAACCTTTTTTGAGACGTGGGTCAAATGTTGTTCATAATTTGTTTAGTACTAGCTCGTGGGTCACTAATGCCCATTTGCACCAGAGTTAAAACTAAAAATTTTTAACTGGATGTTTTTAAAATTAACATCTTTAAAAAAATCAGTTGGCTTAACGGGTAAATTGGACGTGGTTTGACGATTTGAAAACTTTCAGTGGGTTTAAAATTTTTCTTGTGTTTGGTAAAAATGGCAATAAGCGTTTGAATGAACAAGGAATAACGAAAATTACATACAATATGTATTATGAAATATTACTTATTACATATATTATATATATATACAAAGGGTGATCAAGTGAAAAGGTACGAAACGACACGGTGGGTACAAATATAGACTTTATTCAAAATATACACCATACGCCTGAGCACAACGATCCCACTGATGAACAAGCCGCAGGATTCCTTGTTCCCAGAATTCCTGTGGCTGGGACGAGACCCAGTCCTTCACAGTGTCCTGAGTACGTCGTCCGAGTTGAAGCGCTTTCCTTTCAGGTGTTTCTTCAGTGGACCCAACACATGGAAATCGCGGGTGACATGTCCGGACTGTAGGACGGATGGTCCAACGTCTCCCATTGGAACTTGTCCAGTTCCATTTGTGTGACTCTGGAGACGTGTGGACGCGCGTTATCATGGAGCAGAACCACACCCTCCGTGAGCAGCCCCGGTCTTTGGTTCTTGATGGACCTGCGTAGGCGTCGGAGTGTCTCACAGTACACATCGGAGTTAATGCTTTTTCTTTGCTCGAGTAATTCTGTGCTCGCATCATTTGGACGCCGCTTTTTATAAGAGCCTTTGCTCTCTCCTGCGCATGCGGGCACTCGCGCATGATCCGATCCCAGTCAGAATCTCCAATGGCACCCGAGATGTCTCGCTACATTCTCCCTTGGCGGAATATGCAAATATTTAACTGTTTCATTTTTATGTCGTTTCGTACCTTTTCATTTGATCACCCCTTGTAAATATATATATATATATATATATATATATATATATATATAATTAATTCCCTGTCAAGTCCATTTCTATTAGAAGATTTTGCAAAGTTCATTGAAGAAAACAATTTTTTCATCAATATGTGGACCAAAACATTGTTAAAACATAGTTAACTAGTGTTTTCCTTTATATAAACTCTACTAGCTGACCCGGCCCGGCGTTGCACGGGCTTTTACCGAGGGTATAACTTAATCCCATGTTAATTTCCTCCTTTCTTTCTGACGCCAGCACTTTTGTGTGAGTGCGACGCGTACGATGTGAATGTATGGCCCGTGAGTGCGTGTCATTGCTTTCTCGTTTAACACTTTCCCTTCTCTTCACAAAATCAGCACTTCCAATATTATTTCTCGAAATTACTTTTACTTCTTTGTTTCTTTCCTCTCCGCTTAGCCCGGCTTTGCACGGGCTTTTACCAGTGAATAACTTATTCCCCATGGGAATTTCCTGTTTCCCTCAGGACGATAGCACTTATGTGTGTGTATGCGCGATGTGAGTGATTTCTTTAACTATGACATTAAACTCCCTTTTTTCGAAATTTGTTCTTGCGTTGGGTGTGGTGTGGTACTTAGGAGATGTGGGTAAAAGCTTAGGTGTCGTCCTCGCCACTTGACGATGGTTGAAAATTTTGAGGGTCATCGCTAAAAACCCTCGAATAGGCGAACAGTGCGAATTTATTAATCACTCACTCACTTTTCAATTCTTTCGTTGCAATTTTTTAGTCCCCGGTAACGAAAATGTAGCCCTTTTAAAAATAGTTGTATGTTGAAAAAAGACAGAAAAGTAGAAATTTTTCAAATTACAAAAATTTTACTATTTTAAATCTTGAAGTAAAATTGTGAGGATATTTTGAAATGTTTCGACACACGGGAAAATAGTTTCATGCAATTATCTTTATAAAAGAAGAAATTATTAAATGATTGTTTTAACTATTTTGAGTGTTTTGTTAAAATTTGTCCAAAAAAGTTTTTGGCTTTTTATTTTTTGAATCACTGATTCTAAAAGTTTTAAAAATCATTTTTATTTAAACGCAACGGTTTTGATTCATTTTAGAAAAAAATCATAAAATATGCAAAATATCATTGTTTTGTAAAAAAAAAAAGTTTTTTTTTTTTTTTAAATTCTTAAAAAAATAGTTTTCGGCATTTTATTTTTTAATCACTGATTCTAAATGATCAATGATTTTTTTAAAAATCATTTTCATTTAAATTCATTTATATTTATTCATTTTAGAAGAAATCATAAAATACAAAACAAATTTAATTAATTATTTTATACTAATAGTGATTAAAAATATTCATTTAGCAATTAATTGTGATATGCCAATTTAGTGATTTTTGATATATTAATAACACGCAATTAATAATGAAGAATTTTTTTATTTGAACATAGCTTTTATTTTTTTCTAAGGAAGTTACGCTTATTTACTGAATAGTTCAAAAAAAAATTTCGAAATGGGCAAATTTTGCGTTTTTTATTATGAAATTATATCGTCAAAAAAAGATTTATACATTAGGCATTATTTTAAAGTAAACTATAAGTTTTATGAAAGAGAACAAAAATTTTGATAGATAAATATTTTTAAATGAGTCTCAGAAATGTATTGAATACATTTTGTCATCTTAATCTTTCATCTATAATGATTTAATTTTGAAAATTATCTAAAGAAAAAATGACGAAAATTTGAAGCAAAAATAACTTTACTCGCAAATTTACTGATTTCCCCCTGTTTAAGGCAGAACCTTTTAGTGTAACCATGAGTTAGATGCGGTCGACGGATAAACAGTTCAAAGTCTTTGGCGCAAAACTATTTTTCGACTCCAAGGTTTGGCTAACTGTAAAATCGCGTATTTTTATTAATTTTCTTTTATTTTTAGGGCATAATTTTTAAGTTAATGCTTTCAAACTTCACAAATTAATTGTAAAAATAAAGTACTTTTAAATAAAAAAAATGTACAAAAAATACTGTTTAAATTATTTCTCGCAAAAAACGGTTTTTTACGAAAATCACAAAAAATTTTAAATCCGTAATTTTTGCGCAATTTTTTCAATCTTTGTACAAATTACGGATAGTATTTTTTTACTCACGAAATAAAGTTTCGTGCGATTATTTTCATAAATTACAAAGATATTCAATGTTAAGTTAAAATTTTAAATATCTTTTGAAAAATCTTTAAAAAAAGTTTTGGGAATTTTATTTTTTAAATAACTGGATCTAAAAGAGAAAGGTTTAAGTTATTTAATGTAGAATATCGTTTTAATAACACGAAAACAAATTCATACGCAACAATTTAGAAATAATTTGCATAAAAACGCATCAATTTTAACCTTTTTTTTAAAAAAAATCGAAAAAAATAAAAAATATTATTATTTTGCAAAAAACATTATACCGTATCGTGGCGAATTAAATGATCTTTTCGATTCTGTAATTATTTTTTGTCTGATTTTAACGGTAAATATTGGATGGCAATTTTAACATGGTGGAAAACGTTGGATCACCGCTCGGCCGAAACGGAATGGAAGTTCTGCCAAGTAAACAACCCGCAGGAGTAAAATAATTAGGCGTTTTAATGTTTTTAATTAATATCTTTTTAACTAATTGCAATATCGGAATGAAAAATAGTTTACATCCTATTCTCAGACCTACTGAATATACGCACAAAATTTCATTAGAATCGGTCCAGCCGTTTCGGAGGAGTTTGGTTACAAACACTGTGACAGGAGAATTTTATATATTAGATTGTATGAAACCATACGTTTCATACAATATTTTCAATTTTTACTGCGGGATCAATATTCACACAGTTTTCTTTCTATTTCAGAAATCAAGTCTTCAAATTGTGTTTTTCACACTACGTTGCTTTGAAATTCAACTGATCCCATTTGTAAATTAACGATACCAAGCCACATAAATTCGGTTAACTTCATTGTTTCAAATTTTGTTTTGTATTGTTCCTCAAAGGCCTGTTTTATTTCCTGAATAATCATTGAATATTTTTAATTGCATTTTTTTTAATGGAAACGAAGCTTTCAAAGTTATTGTGTTTTGAAAATGTTTTTGTAATTGAGGAAAATATTTCGTGATTTTCATTTCCAAATCCTTAGTAAAGATGTAAAGTTTTGTCATAAATATTTTTATGTTTTCAAACATCTTTAAAGGAATTAGTCCATGCCCTTGAAGTTTTTATTCAGTTTATTAAAATGCTGAGCGATGTCGCATAAAAACGAATGTATATTGTGTAATTAATCGAAACTATTTTTTCAATTTAAAAAAGCTTAAATTCTTTTAATAACGTTACAAAGCGATTAAGGACTTCACCGAAACTAAGCCATTGAACATTGTTGTATGTGAAATTCCCTGAATATTGGCATTCTATTTAATCTAAGAATTGTGCTAATTGACGTTTATAAAGAACTCTTGCGTTTATAAAGATGATTAGTTTTATTAAACTGGAAAATGTTTTTAAACCATGCTTCGCGCATAAAACTTGCTGTTGTACTTTACAATGAATTCAATCAGAGAATGTGAAATGTTTTGCTTAAGACACTGAATTAACCCAATGTTTTTCAATACTATACTAGGGGTGCACGGCCTGTTGTAAAAGAAACTATTTTCTGAGAAGGTCAATATCCATTTCTTTAAATGTAATATCAAATTCTTTAAAAATATCAAGCACCGGTACACTTCCCTTTCAATGTCATTTATTACCAATTCATTCATTATATATTTCCATACTTATACCGAGCAAAAACTGTTAATTGTGCATAACCATTTAGATCATTACTCTCATCTAAAGCAATTGAATAAATTTTTGCATAATTTAAGTCGTTATGTGTTAGCGAAGGAATATTTTTTTCTTATTCTATTATTCGATATATACTCATTTACACGCTTTATAATCAAGTCTTTTTCTTTAAAAATCAACAAACAATGTAGGACTACATTCTAAAAACTTTTTTAATGCAAATTCTCTTTCTGAAAAAGGTTTCTCGTGGCGAGCAATGCAATGGGCAACTTGGAAACCAGCACAGCTTTTTGCAACCAAAACACTCTTTAAAACACTGCTTTAAGAAAAATTCTCTTTTTTTTTCCTTTTGAAAATTTCTTTCTTCATCCGTTCACATGACGAGATTTAAATGCAGCGTTTCAAAATGTCTTTAAACATTATACAAGGTGTAACCCCTCCCCCCCCCCCAAAAAAACGAGACTAAGTGTGTAGCTTGAAAGAAGAGTGGAGTTTTCAACAATTGTTTTCATGATTCATCCCAAGGCTTCTTCTCTATCCACGTAGCCAGTTTCGCCTTAATCTATCACGCCAGTTATGAGTACTGATTCATTGAATGAACACGTGCAATTGCATCCTGCCGGAAAAATGTCGAATTAACATCAAG
The DNA here is from genome assembly GCA_019973975.1 of Trichonephila clavata. NCBI lineage: Eukaryota > Metazoa > Arthropoda > Arachnida > Araneae > Nephilidae > Trichonephila > Trichonephila clavata. The sequence continues at coordinate 7,390 of BMAO01023568.1, forward strand.
TTTTTTGAGAGGCTTCAGAAACTATATCCACGAAAACATTTCAAGTATTTACCGAGGCTTATGGAGATGAAACTTTGTCGCGTGCTAGTGTTTGAATAGCATAAGCGGTTTTCAGGGGGATGGGTCAGTGTGAACGATGATGAACCTGCTGGGCGCCCAAGGTTAGCAATTACAAACCAAAACGTTGCCAACATTTGTGATATGAGTGAGTTCCCACTCACATCAGTGGCAGACTGTTAATCAACACTACTACATTGAAGTACTTAAGAGACTTCGTGAAAAAATTAAGATAGAAAAAGGCCAGAATTGGGGAGTAATGAATGACTGTTGCATCAAGACAAATCACCCACTCACACGGCCCTATCTGTCTAGCAGTTTCTAACCAGCAAAAACATTACTATGATTGGGCATCCTCCTTATTCCCTGATTTGGTCCCCCTGCAATTTTTTTTATTTCCTACAGTTAAATATTGCTTAAAAGGAACCCATTTTACCTCAGTTCAAGAGGTTCAGGCAAAAACAGAGAATTTCCAGAAGGGTCTTCCAAAAACCTCGTTCCAGAATTGTTACCAGCAATTGTAGTGCCGAATGCAGAACTGTGTGAATACTGAGGGGAACTACTTTGAAGGTGAAAAAATCACGGATAACTGGTTCTGTAAGTACAATGATTTATTGAACCAGTCTTTTTTTTTTGGTCACTCCTCTTATGTACGTGAAGTTACTTTTTTATTCCAAACTATATATATAACTATTTTATTCCTTTCAATCACACCATATTTATCAGATCCTTCAGCTTGGTATGGCCTGGAACTTGTGTGGCTTGTTTTTAATTTTTTAACCACTGTCATAGTACCGGACTACAATTAAGAATATTATATTTAGAATACAATAATTTGAGAAAACAACTTTTGTATTAACGTACCTAATATACATATACATCAATACACGTTACTTTTAAATGCGTTCGAAATGGATGCCACGAAGTTCAACACTGACTGGTATAGGCGCGCCTTAAACTGCGAGCCAAAAATTGCTGGTATCGATAATAACAGTCATACGCATGACGCCCATTGGCGCCTCAAAAGGTGAAACAGGGAAGGGATGACACAAGTGCTATGGAAGTCTCTTTCTACAAACATAACAGAAAATAACCATACAAAAGTACATTTATCCAAAGAAAGGTAATGGTTATTTGCTTTGGTGTCGATATCTTTTTAAAAAAAATTGTGTGTAACATTATCCATTTTATTTGATATTTTGTAAACACTCCGTTTTATTTCAAATACTAAATTCTTTCATATACATTTATTGTCATTTACGTAACTTTGGAACTATAATGAACATACTGAAGGTTATAGACAACATTTAAATTACTTTTGTGTCAATGCTGTGCTTGAAAAAATGCAAATAGAATATAAATAATCACCCTAAATTAAAAAACTTAAATAAACCCACGTAAATAAACAAGTGGTTGCCTAACAATTGTGGGTCAGTTAAACAGCTTTGCGTGGGTCAGTGTCTGAACCCACGAGTCATAGGTTCGCCATCACTGCTCTATATAGGACATATTGTGTCAAACGCAAGGTTCCTTATTGGAAGGTACTAATATATTTTTACCCTATTAATATAAAGTATTACGAAATATTTTATTGTACTTGAATTCATGAAAAAGCGAACCATAAAGTAATATATTTAGTTTTAAAAATTCTCTTTTGTTAATATACGTGTATACATTTATGCAATAAATAAATTCACATAAGAGAGAGTGAATAACGGTTTTACCTGAAAAGATTACGCGGTTAAAAGAAAACTGGCTTATTTTAATGTCAATGAAATTATTTTGTTTATACGTATCCACAGCTGTAGGTAAGAGTACTACATGGTTTGTACAATTTCATTTTTGGATTAAATTGAATTATATTAATTGACGCTAAATTGTTTTTCATAAGACAGCTTCCATTACTAGAACGAGACGTGCATTACTGCTCCCAGTATTAAAAAAATGGAATTTGTCTTGTTTATTGTAAATTTTATTTTTTTCTGAATCATCGATTATGAATAATTTTTCTGAATCATTATGTTATGTCAATATATAGCATGTGTTTATAGATGGGTTATTTTTCTCTCTCTCTTTTTGTACATCAAGATAAATTTAGGAATATTATTTTGCAATTATAAATATATTCTTATAAGTAATTGTGTTATTGCGGATCGAAGTATTGAAAAGGTATTTCTGAAAAGTTTTTTTCGGATATTTAAAGTTTGTGAGTTAGGTCAGTAATATGTGAGTTGTTTCATGTTTTCTTTCTTTTTTAGACAGATAAATTTAGTAAAATTATTATAAATATATTTTCAAATAAGATTTCACACATACGTGTTAATATTTAAATATTATCGAAAACATCCCGAATTGACATTTTTTGAGGAAGTTAAAAGACAGAATTTTATTGGACTGAGAAATGTGTTTTTTTTTCTTCTTCATTATTATTAATATAATAATGATGAAAATACTCTAAAATTCGAAAACTGTATAAGATCGTGGTGCGAATTAAAGACTAGGCTAAAAAAACTGTACTATTGACGAGGAACAACAAAATGTATACAATCTAGAGAAAAAGAGATGGAGCGCGTCATCATTGAAAGAATGATTGCTGAAGTACAATTTTTAGCCAGTCAAAATTTGTCAGAGAAACTAGTACGAAATTGAAATAATGGTAATTTTTAAAGGCAATTGAATAATGGCCAAATTTGATTCGTTTATTTCAGAACACTTTAATAATGTCAGTAAATGCAATGATAACAAAACACGTATTCCAAACAACTTAAGGCAGTATTTTCAAAATGAAATAATTAATATATTTTAGCCTTATCTACTCGTAATGAGATATCACGCATTGTGTTAAAAGAAAAATATTACACTATAGTTCTTGATTCTACACCATATATTAGTCACACAGAACAAATAAGGTTTGTAATTTGATGTGTGAGCACTACTGAGATGGTAAGGTATATAGCTTAGAATTTTTTCTAGGAGTTCTTAGGAATCTGCCTTTAAAAAGTTTTTCAGATTTGGACTCATTCTCTATTGAATCCAATATCTTTGAAAAATTTGATTTCCCACCAAAAATATTTTGATAAATTTGCTTCTGAGAATGCCACAAAACTTATTTGATAGTTTATTATTAAGTAGCCTTTGTAGAATAAGTGATTTATATACTTTTCTTTTCAAGAAATCTATTCTTTAGTGTTTTTTTTATAACATTATATCTTCTCAATAAATACCGTTTTGCTTTTATAAAGTTTCTGTTTTTATTTCAAAAGTAATATTTTTGCTTGTTTATTATTTTGTTAAAAGTATTTTGTAGCTATCATGACCTATTAGTTGACCAAAAAAATAAATAAATAAAGTTTTGCACTATACAAATTTTATCGTTGCATTTCTATATATTAATGTTTTACTTTTTACTCTTATACAGGTAGATGAGTGTATAACCACAATGTATAAGTATTAAATTAATAATTAAATAAATAAGTATTGTAATAAGTAATTAAATATATAAGTATTTTAATAAGTAATTAAAATATAAGTGTTTTAATAAGTAATTAAATATGAAATATTATAATAGGTAATTAAATATATAAATATTAAATATAAGTGTTAGTCAAAATCTGAAAAATTCTTTTGAGGGGCGGCACATTTGATCTTCGCACGCGGGCGGCCGACACCCTAGGATCGGCCCTGGGAGGGGGGAGTAGGAAGGAGAGAAAATGGCATGTAAAATGTCTGAAATTCGGGAATAATTTAGAAATAAAGATAATTGCAAGATAATCGCTATACGTTATGCATTAATTGCAAATGGCTCTTAATTCTAGTTACACATATTTTTAGCATTTCTCATCACTTTAAGGAAAATATCTGCATAAAACGAAGCTTAAATTTTTCGTAGTCATTTTACTAATTTTTGAACTAATTACCAATCAGTCACATGGCAAAATTATTCATTTTTATTTTATTGAAAAATGTTAGCACACATTGAATATTATTTTTTATTATTTTTATTACTCTTTAGAAACTATGATCATCATAAATAATTTCAATTTTATTTGGTAAATTTCCTCCCTTTCAGTTGCCGTGGAAATAAACTTATTCATATCAATGGAATATTTAAAATAATCATTTTAAATATACGAATAGAATGCCATTTAATTTCTTTAATATCATATAATTTTTTATGAGTGTGTGTAGGTGGATATGAATACAAAATTTTAGAAAACGGAAACTAAATCCAATTTTTACATAGTATATTCGTTCACTTTTTAATTTCAGGAATATTTATCAACAATTTTACTTTTCCGTGAAAAAAATGAGCACATTTTTATCACACCTATCCTTTTTATCCAGTTCAATACTTAACTGAAAGCACCTGCTGCAGGATCCGGCACACGACGCAAGGGAATGAGGTCGAAATCGACGGGTGCGCGTCGGTATAAAGGAAAATTGTCAAAGATAATAATAAATAAATAAAGAGAGGAGCATAAGAAAATGTTAGACTTCTAACTGAATCAGAAGACTGTTTATTTAAAAGAAATAACATACCTAATAAAGGGTTGTAGTTCTAGAAGTATACTAATTTTTTTCAAAATCCTGTAATAAATCACTTAGCAAATCACAAAATCACAAGAGCATAGCCCAGGGGTGGCTAACCCGCGTCACGCGTGCCACAGTGTGACACGAAGGAGTTGTAAAAGTGGCTCGTGAAAACTTATAGAAAAATTTGAAAAAAATATTATTAAATAAAAAATTGTTCACAATTTTATTCAAATGCGGTTATTTTAGACAAAAAGCACCCCTCGAAATTCGGATTAACATATTTGTGAATAAATATTTTTTTATGAGGAACATAGAAACAAAACATCGCTCAAAACTAGCTGATATGTACGAAAGAGACAACTTAGTTTTTTTTAAGCATCTTCAAGAGCCAATCCTAATATGCATGATTGGAGGGGGAGTAAAATATCAAAAGCCACATTAAGTAAGTACGGAAGGTTTAATAATTATTTAGAATTAAATGTTTCCAGTTCCTCATTTTTATTTTATGCCTATTTTAAAAGATTGAACCTGCAAAAAGATTATTAACAATCGAGCCTAAGAAGTATTTTTGTCTTTTTAATTATATTATTTTTAAATTTCAGCTACATAAGCTTTCATTGAAAAATGTGCCATTTGAGTGAAAATCCTATAATAAGCTAATAAGTAACAATTTTTTCATTTTTTTTTAAATATTTGTAAAAACTGGAAGTGGCACGCATAATTTTTTTAAGAGATAGTGGCACTCTTCCCAAAAAGTTTGGTCTCCCATGCCATAGCCTTTCAGATTCCTTCGTAAAAAAAGGGCGTGAGTGTTATACGGTGAATGTACCTAAAGAGATTATAAAATGAAGATTGAAAGTATAGATACGCGTTATATGCAGTGGTAAACTTTATATCCCCTATTTTGCAGAAACAAAAATATTTTACGATCAAGTAATTACTTTTTAATTAATTTAAGAAAAGAAAATGACAAACATTTATCGCTATAAATCATGTAGTTATTTAAATATCTTCTTTCTACGGACATCGGAAAACCAGACATTTCTAATTTTAAAATGTTTTCAGAGTCTGTACATAGTTCTTGTTTCTGTTATCATAACAGCATTAGGATGGCAATGGTGTATAGGCAGGTAATACGCTTGAAGACGTAATATTGTGTTTTTTTAGTATTCCAGCAATGCTTCAAGAACAGTATATTTGCTATTTGCTTATGAAGTTTTGGTAATGTCGATCCATTTCAAATAAATCATCTTTTTCTATTTTTACTTACAAATTATGAGACAATTCGTTCAGCCTTGTTCTCTTTATCCTGCTCAAGAAGTTCGGTAGTTTTATTGGGGCAAGCATCTTTTTTTTTTTTTTGTTTCCTTGGTGTAAGTTGGAAGAGTGCAGCAATAATGTTAACCCTAATATTACTTTTTATTCCAATTACTTAAACCTTGTTAAAATGATTAGTAATCCAGTTTAAACTAATTACTTGGATGTATCATTGTATATTAAGGATTATAAATTACATAGTAATATTTATAAAAGAGATTATTTTAATTTTAACATTCTTAAAGTGCCATACTGGAATTCGAATTTATCTATATCTATATGTAGAAATATTATTTTTAATTATATTTATCTTAATAATATATTACTTAGTGACAAATCTAATATATATTTAAATTTTAATAACTTTATTAAACATTGTATTGAACACGGATATCCTGCTAATTTTATTTACATTTATATTTCTATTAGTTCTCAGTGTAATGACAATATGTAATAACACAATATCCTTTTAATTAGTTGTACAGTTAATCTATAGATGGCGCCATATGTGCTAAATAAATTAATAGTAATATATTTTATTTAAATTTAATCGTATATGTTTGGGTTGTAAACTTTTATTTTCTATAAATTTTAAAACAATATTTAGAATTTTTAAAGTTTAATGTATATATATCGACTTTATATCATTTTATCATAACTTACTAATTTCATGCGTTACTGAAAATTTTTTATTGATGTACTCAGTAAGTTTTTTCATCTAATTGCTTTTAGCGTTGATTTAAACAAATATTAGTAATTATTATAGGCTATAATTGTATCGTTTTATATTAATAGGTCGTGGTTTTATTTGTAATAGTTAAACTTCTCTTGGTATTTCTTACTTTCCCTATGGTCCAGAGTATTGGCAAACACAGGTGAAGGTTGGCTAGCGGCGAAACTTTGTTTAAACCTGCAATCCTGGTTCCTAAGGCCAGGTACTACTGTGGCTAGTACGTTTTACTATCTTTACTAGTTATCTTAGGTTTACAACTATCTTGTGTCGTGTATATTTATGAATTATATATATATATATATTATTGTGCAGTGGCATTGAAAAGAAAAAGAATTGTCATAAAATGCTGTTAGTGGAATATGGGCAAGATACTAACTACATTTATAAAGAAGGTGTATGAGCAATATCGAAGGTTTATGAAGAGTAAAGATTTTCAACCCTTGAGGAGATTCGCCTAAGCGTGACCACCGAACTGAAGTACTTCCATTGTGAACGCTTTTTGAAACAGTTTCACACCCGTTGTGAGGTCTACATAAAATTGGACGGCTGATTAATTAGAAGCGCAGAGTACCTCGTGTGCAAATTTCTGAGAATACCTTTCACAAAATATCTGTTTCACTAAATGTTTTGAACATAATTTGTATTTGTGCGACAAATTTTTAATCCCACAAAAGATCTATTACGTCAAGTCGCTATGGATACATGTTCATGTCTTTCATCTAAAATTGTTACACATTTGTGATACCATCCGTAAAGTTAAAAAAATAACTGTCTACAACACGTGACGGAAGGGTATTTTTAATTAATCGTTAATCAATACACCAATTCTTTTTTCTGCGGTCGGTCGTTTTTCACTTGATAAAAACTTCTGTTTTCTTATAAATGCAAACTAATGTATTGGCCCACGGTTGAAAGTATGACAATAGCATCGGTGGTTTTTTTTTTTTTTTTAAAGATCAGCTTACTTGTCACATGACCAATATCTGTAAGACTTACGAAAAAAAACTTACTTTTCATTTCCTGTGACGTTTTTAAAAGATGATGCAAAATGTATAACTATTCTTACTTCCACTGAGTGTGTCTAACAGTACTTATAAAAATCCTATTGTTTTTTCTCCTTTGTAATTGCAGTTCCCTGAAGCTGGTGTACATCTTCTCTGTGAACCCCCACCTGGGCCCCCTACAGATCTGCTTGGGTCGGATGGTGATCGACATAGTCAAATTCTTCTTTGTGTATACCTTAGTGCTGTTCGCTTTCGCGTGCGGGATGAATCAGCTTTTATGGTACTACTCGGACATGGAGAAGAATGTCTGCTTTTCCAACCCGGAATCAATCACCGTCCAGCAGGGGGCCTGTCACAACTGGAGGAGGTTCTCTAAGTAAGTGGCAGCCTCTATCCGTTTTTCGCATACATTGCTTCAACTGCAAACATTAACAATGTATCAATTTTGACATATAATATACAAATAAATTGTACATAAAAATATCTACTCCGTACGTAAAAAAACTTCATAAAACAATAGAACTTTTATGTCTCATATTACTACCACCTTTGCAGATTCTCTGAAATACATTATGCACTACTCATCCAAAATGCTGCCCCGTGAAGGGCATTAGGCATTAAGTATCACAGCGAAAACATAATATAACGCACAAGGATGACATTTCTGATTGCGAAATAATCATTGTTTTTGTGTTGCCGCCATGATTGACAATAATTACTCCAAGTAATTAAGGAAAAGATGCTTTGGATAAGTCTGTCAGTTTATGCAACATACCCTATGCATCGCAAAGCTAATCCTTTGCTTATCTGCATTGTACTATCAGTTGAAAGCTCTTGAAAATATATTATTTTGGCTTACATTACATTGAAAGTATTACTAGATGCTTAAATTCAGAAACTCTATCCAGATAACTTGGCTATTTTAAAAAAGAAAATTCAATGAGATAATTCGGATTGAAAAGATTGCGATGAATTGGTCAAAAGGAAGGGAAGGTTCAATTGATTTAATTATTAGATTCTCAGTAAAATATATTTTATCTTTATTTTCAGCTTAAACTATTCAAAACAAACTGAAAATAACGGTTTTAACTAAAAAGTATTCGAATCTCTATTTTCTTCACTTCGATCTCTTTAATTTTCTTTGGATAAAATGAAAATCTTGTTGATTATCTAAAATGCTTTACAAGAAAAAATTCAACAAACGGATTTGTTCAATTAGTTCTATCTATAAGTAAGTCTTCTTAATATCAGAATAAGTATATTATTTATTTATTTAAAGGTACAAATGATTTTGCTTCTAAAATGCTACAATGAACAATGTGTTGCATCGATAATTGAACGAGAATTAAAAAAATACATCCTCACTCGAATTGCTTAAAATTTGAGGGGCAAGTATTTAAAGGGATAATGTAGTCTTATTCATCTCCTTTTTCATTTTTTTTTTATATAAAAAAGAAAAAAATTTATTAGTTTTACCAACAAAGGAAGAAAACTGTCACTTTCTGCAGTAAAAAGAAAATACTTATACTTCACTTTGGAAGAATGTATTTAACAAAATACTATATAAAAAATTGCTATTCCCCCCCCCAAACGCAAGAAACATGAGCATATGTAATTCTTTACTCTCATTAAAATGTAGAAAATTGATGCAATCTCTTTCTCAGTCTCTGTTTTCTTTTTTCCATAGTGAATAAATGATAACGTTTGCATAAATCTTGTAAGAATTCAGAAGGCACACTCTGTTGAAAAAATTGTACATGTGTTATTTAATCGTTTATCCAGTTGAAGCTCACGAATATCTAAATAACACTCTCTATTGTACCTTACGTTTGGAATGAATGATTAGTATTCATGACGTGTTTCCAGACTTGCCTTTATTATTGACTGCTGCGAGACATGGATTGGAAAACGAAATTACAATTTGTTTTACGAAGTACATAAAAAATACTCTCTATATAAAACTTAGTATTATATGTGTATATATACCATTTGTTATATGAAAATTCTCGTCTAAAACACTCTTCTTTTAAGTATCATAATTTTTAGACCTTTTAAATACTTCTCATGTACATTAGCAGCTCTTTTTTCTTTCCGAAAAAATTTTGGATTCTTACAAATTTGAATTATTTTCAAATATTATTTTATTGTATTAAGATAGTCAAATTTTTTGTGTTAAATACAGTCCCCCCCCCCTTTTATTTGAGTAAATAGAATTTGCTAAAGCCATGAACAAAACTGGAAGTCGCTTAGTAGAAAGGAAGTGCGGTTTTAGTTTGTATGCTTTTTATTTTATTTTTTAAGTTTTGATTTGAAGTCAGAGTGAATTAAATTTCTGCTTAATTAAGTCCATAAAAATATCTAACACCATTTTGTGTAGTAATTTATTTTTTCCTTTTCAATGAATAGGTATTTTCTATTTTTGACAACTCACAAACCAGTTTTTTTTTCTATTCCAGTGAACATTCCATATTTAATATTGTTGGAATATTTCATCAATATAATTTTTTGTTTTGATTCCAGTAATTACATTTAAATTCGGGCGTATTAATAAAAAATTACTTCATTCTAGCGATTTGAAACTTCTGCTAATTTAAAACGAAAATCATTTCTAAAAATATTAATTAAAATTAACTAATGATCAATAAAAAACAGGCTAAAAATCTATTACTTTCTTACGAATAAAGAACTTGAAGTGGCAATTTATGATGAAGTATAGCGAGTGTATGTAGCGTGAAGAAGACTATGGCCCATGATTCATTGAATAGAAATATTTATTCAAACTAGAAAAGACGCTACTTTTACGTAAGTGTTGTAATGCAATAAAATACATGTTTCAAACAGTTCCGCTCATCCCGTACGTTTGGACGACACGCGTTCATTTCAGTAAAGGAAAGTCAATAGCTTCTACGTAAAATATAAAACAATGTATAAATGGAAATATAATGAGATAGTTCCTGGAGCATAACTTTCATTCTCTCCAGTTTATTTTCCTGTTTAAAAGTAAGTTGAATTTTAATAAACAGTGTCACGTGAATGTTATACAGGGAATGAAATTTAGAAACGGCGTTTTATAACAGCACCGTGTCCGAATGAAATCAAATGAACAAGAGCAGACTGTTCCAGAATCAGGAACCTTGGGCTTACTTCGATGTTTGGAGTAAGACGCATTCTTTATTTTGCAGCCTATTCGAGTCCTCACAGACGCTGTTCTGGGCGAGCTTCGGGCTGATCGATCTGGACAGCTTCGAGCTGACGGGCATCCAGACCTACACCCGTTTCTGGGGCTTGCTCATGTTTGGATCCTACTGCGTCATCAACGTGGTGGTGCTGCTCAACCTACTCATTGCCATGATGAACCACTCCTACCAAATGATCTCGGTGAGTGCCCTTCTCTTTCACTCGTTGCAAAATATTGGATTTCATTCAAGCAATAAAGATGATCTGTGATCGTGAAAGTACCCTAATAACATTTCAGCTTTCAATATGTAGTTGCAAACTGCGAAACACTTATCCTGAATAATGACTCCTTTAAATTCATTTTCAGAACGCGGAACACTTCGGCCCATTAGGTTCAGAGAGATGTGTCTCCACTACGGCTCAAAAAGGTCTTTAGAATCGAGTCCTGACTCGCATTAAATTTTCCTAGGATTTAAGGTATCCGACTACCTTCGACAACTGTTTTTTTAGAAAATAAAGACATGGGGATTTTTTGTTTTGTTTTTAAGATTTGCTTAGCATTTTAAGAAAAATATGCTAAAATTAAGGAGAGAAAAAGAAATTATTATTACTAAAATGGGGAAAAAATGGTTTACAAAAAAATAACATAAACGCGGCCCATTCTGTACCAAAAGCTTATGAACAAATTTTCAATATTTCAATGCTGATATGTTATAAATTTTTGAGATGACCTTAAGGATAATTGATATTTTAACTTTTACAAAAACTAGAGCACTTTATCTTAGTTGTTATATGAAATTTACAAAAATCGGGATTATATTCACATAAGGGACTGTAAATTTTTTAATTAATCAGTGATTGATAAACCTGAAGGTTTAAACACCTTCTATTATTATACAAAAAATACACAAAAAATTCAGATGTTATTTTCAAAACTTTTTGAGCAATCACTGTCCTCGTTTGAGCATTTTCAAAAAAAAAAAAAAAAAAAAAACATTTCGAGTAAAACGCATTTTAATGTATGATATCTTGCTTAAAATGATGACATCTGCTTTTATTTAAACACTTGTAATTTTTGTTCTAGTGAACTGAAAACAATACACTTCGTATTTTTATAAAGCTAATAAGATGTTAGCATGTTGTGGAAGTGTGTTGAGGAAAGTGCCAGCTCAAATGCCGACCTCATTACTTGACTTTAAAATTGCAAATGCATCCATGTATAACTTTAAAGTGTGACATTAACAACTTATCAAATGAATCTAAAACACTCAGCAGATCCAGACCCTCTTTTCCGCTCAGGCACGCTAGGCACATGTCTAGGGTGCAAAAGATTTGGAGCGCAAAAATTTGGAGGGTGAAAAAGAAAAAAAGAAAATTACAGAGAGAACGTTCAACCACCCAGAATTTATTAAAAAGTCAAATATTCTCTTTTATTTTTATAACTAAATTATGAAATCTTTGTTTCGCTATCGGCCAAATTATTATATAAATCGCTTGGCTTTTCTTCCCCCAATCCTATTTTGTTTCATGTATACTGTTTTTAAATTGTTCTCAAAACTCGAAATAAAATCTTTATAGCAGCGTTTCTCAAGCTGTGGGGGGGGGGGGCGCCTCCCTAAAAGGGCGTGATAACCCTACTTGGGGTGGCGTGAGCATATCGCGAAAATTCAAAAATAAAAGATGAAAAATAATTATCAGTTTGATAAAATAATTTACAATTTATATTAATTACAAAGAAAAATACATTCTTGAGTAATAAAAAAGGAAATACACATTCCCACTGATTTAATACACTCTAATAAATGTTTTGTCGCCCACCTGGAATAGTGGTTAGCAACGCTGACTGCTTTGTCGTAGGGCCTGGGCTCGAATCCCGGAGAAGGCATGAATGTTTGTAAATGTATAGTGCCCCTTCGGGGCATGGGGGTACTCTAAATAGCCGTCGAGTCACAAGTCCTCTCGTGAGGTTGGTGGAAGGGGAAGAGAGATGAGAGGCCCCTGGCCACTCCCAGGGTTTTCTTCTGCAAAATTGTGGTGGATCCGAGCCAAATTGTAGTGTCACCTGCATGATGCTGAAAGATACGGCTAACGACAGGCATACTATTTACCCCGATACCATGATGAATTTCGTGGGCCTCGATCTGACTACGTCAGGCAGGTGGCATTCGCAACAACAATAACATAGTGCTGCACAAAGTATTTGATAATTAATTTATCAATATTCAATAAAAAAACAAGTTTAGTAATTACTAGTGACTCAATACTTCGACGCAGATTTTTTTAATTCTGAGCATTGTTATGAAGGCATCAAAATTAAGAGCAAACTTTCGACAAAGTTATTTTTTGGCGAGCTACCTAGTGGAGAGAAGTATAAGAGGGACTGGCTCCCCTATTCAAAATCGAAAGGCCAGGTACTTTGTTTCTATTGTTTCCTTCCATTCACTCTAAACTAAAATCATGTATAAAAATTGCCTCTACAATCTGGGATCAAATTCCTTAGTTGGGTTTAGTCGGTACTCTTATGTGGTCGCACACAAGCGGGTTTTTTTCCTCCTCTTTCCCAAATTTTTCCTGCCATTTTTACACGCTCTTTTTTTTCCTCTTCTTAATCTCTAAGCCCTATTTATATTTCTGACACAATATTTTGCAGCTTCCTGATTTAACTCTTGGTTAACAATATTAGTATACTTTGAGGTTGATATTTTTATAGCAAAAAAAAAAAAAAAAAAGATATCTTTAACAAAATTCAATAATTTCTCCCCCCCCCCCTTTTTCTCTCTTTATTTATTTATTTATTTTTCACTGCTGCTTTCTTCCTTTATGTTTCTTAAAAAAAAATGGGGGAGATGTCATAAAAAGTAATCCTCCTTCAGGTGGTGTGAATCATTTCCCCCCCTTTAAACTGAGAGATCAAATAGGGGGGGGGATATCAACAGAAAGTGGTGATGTCAACTGTAAACTTGATTCCAGAGAAACATTTTTTTTTAAGATTATTATTATTTATGCTTCCTGTCTTTTTTTCTTTTCTTGTTTTTTTTTTGGGGGGGGGGGTCTTTATGGTGCATTTTTTTTCTATAATTTTATTATTTTTTATGTATTTGTAAGAAAGTTTAAATTCTATAAAATGTAAGCTTTGATTTTTTACAATAGAGACTGGTCATGAGGGTCCCGTGAGATCGGATTGTAGCTCTCTTCGGGTGAGCTCCATTTCTTTGGGCATTCATTATCATCCTTTAGCTTGAGGGAAAACGTGGAGCTTTAGCAACTGACTGGAAGAATTCTTTCGCAGCATGAGAGGTCAGACAACCATACGGTAAATGTATTGACTTTTTGTTAAGAAAAGGGGCCAACACAGTCCAGAATGTAGTCCAATGTCAATATGACAAAGATGTAAAGTATTGGCTCTTTATCAGTGTTGTCTCTGTTGGGAAATTTTTGTCGGCAAGATGTCTTCCATTCAGGGGTGACGACCAGCAACTTGAATCTGCAACAAACGGAGTTTTTTAGGATGCCTTGAACTCCTAAGTGATCCGCTTCTTTCACAAGATATGACAAAATACGGCCACAAAGGTAAAGGGAGTAGATGTCGTCTGACACTTGAAGTGAATTTATAGACTGGATGGGCAAAAGAGAGTCTTGCAAGAAATCTTAAATAGATCACACGTTACTTTTCCCTCATTATTGACTCTAAACCCGATGCTTCACACCAGAGGCGGCGTAAGGCGTGGGGCACCGCCCACGGCCTCGCTGTACATTGGGCCGCGCACTTCAAAGTGGAAATAAATTTAATGAAAATTAAAGAAAATCCAAAAGTGCACGTCCCAGGGGTTTTTTTTATAATTATTAAATTAGAAAATTCTCAACTCTATCTGTTTTTCACCATAAAATATCGAAAAATTGATATGTTGACTTTTTTAAAAATATATTCTATTTATCGGTGCAAGAAAGCATATGAATAAATAGTTCATGAAAATATTGTTTTCCATTTTCTTTTATTAAAAATTTCTCAACTTTATCGTTTCCGCTCGTTCGTTTCTATATAGTCAGGCAACATAAGCTGGAATAAAGCTGCTATTGCGGGGAGTCCCCGGTCGAAGACGGGCACAGCTCGGGACTTCCCATCGTTAGAAAACCAATTAAAGTATCACATGCAGACGCAGTCTCGCTTCATGTTTCTGTATCATATTATAAATTGTAAAAGTTTTTTATGTGAGAATAAATAATGGTACTGGACATTTTCTATAATTTAGCAATCATGTGAGGCTTAGGCACTAAGAGAGATAGAGATAAAGGGAGAAAATGGGAATCTGGTGCAGCAAAAAGAAAAGTGGAAAGTGTTGTATACAATCAGGTTTAAAGTTCAGGTATGATGAAATGTCTCGGTCAGATTGAATCTTGTGAGTACAGAATCAAATAAATCGGTACCTTCGACTTCCCAACAACATTTATCAGTATCCGAGTCACCATTGAATTTGGAAGTTACTCCAGTTGCACCGACTATTGATACCGAAAGACGAAAATCGGGAATAGAAATAGGATCAAAAGCTTGCCAATCGTAATTCACAAGCTGAGATTTCTGTTTTCACGTTGAGTAACATAAGTCACAATCAAGAAGAGATTGGGATTAGTTCTTCGTCTGGTAAACAGAGATGACAGTGACGGAGTGAAGCAAGCATTTTCGAGTTTTGACCCGGGATTGTGTACGTTTCCCATGCCAGATGCTTACCAGTCATGATATAGTTCAAAGCGGTACCACACATCAGTTAAATAACAGTGATGAATATTTTCCTAAAGATGATGATCATAGACACTTTTCCAATTTTCATTTCTCAATGAAACTAAGTAATGGTGAAACTCAACGTTCATTGCTGGCTGGTTTATTCAAGTTCTAAAAATAAAGTCTTCTGTTTTCCATGCAGACTATTTGGCAATTCACAAACTCAAATGATACAGAAAGGTGACTGTGATTGAAAACACTTAAGTAGTATTTTACACAGACATGAGAATACTAAAGAACATATGGCCTATATGTTTTAATGGATAACATTAGAGAAGGGAATAAAGTACTGAAAAACATGAGACTAAAAAAACGAAAGGCGAATTCTGGAATCTCAAAAAGGTTGGTACATTTTGTTTCAGAGATTTATAGATATCATAAATTTCTTAGCGTATCATAATCTGGCGTTAAGAGGTTACTGAGAATCTCTCAAAACATACTAAAAATTCTGGAAATTTCATAGACTTATTTAAATTGATATCTAAATATGGTCATACGTTTCGGGAACACATAAAACGCATTTTTAATAAGCAACTTGCACACCATTATCTAAGCTACGATATTTAAAATGAATTGATCACAATCATGTCAAAATTAGCAGTGAAGTGATTGGTAGGGTAAAAGAGGAAAACATTATTCCTCTTTACTCGACTACACTGCTGTAGTAGAATTTAACAAATTGTCGGTAATCTTAAGATATTGTAGTACATCAACTGAAAATATAGAAGAAAATTTCATCGGAATTCTTGCTGTCACAGAAACGACTAGAGAATATTGGACCAATGCAATAGTTGGAGAGCTAGAAAAAATTGCTTAGATATTCAGAACTGTCTTGGACAAGGATATGACAATGGTGGAAATACGGTAGGCATTTATAAACTCGAACATTAAATATAAATCCAAGGGTATTTTTCACACCTTGCGGTTGTCATAGCTGGAATCTGTTATTGGTAGACACCGCTAATTCATCAGTGGCAACAAAAACCTTTTTTTGGTTTTATTCAGAAGAATTTTCTTGCTATTTTCAAGTTCCAGAAAACGCTGGAAAATCATCAAAGATAAATTAAAGCATACTGTAAAGCCCTTATCAGACATAAAGGGGGAAAGCATAATTGAGGCGGTGAAAGCCGCATTATTACAATTTGATAATATTGTTGAATGCAAAAACAAACTTTAAAAACCTAACGGTACAATCCGACACACACAGTGATTGCGATTCCGTTTTAAGCGAAATGTTCATTTTGGAATTTATGGTATCATTACATGTATGGTATGAATTACTAACTCGTGTCAATACCATAAGCAAATTATAGCAATCTGTACAAGCCCATTTATGTATTACTCTTGAATACTTGCGCACATTTTGTAGCTGGATCAAAAAGTATCGACAAACTGGATTCGGAAAATGCTTGTCGGACGCTCGAAAGTTTAATGAGAAAAGCAGTTATGATTTGCCAAAAGATTTTAAAAACAAAAGAGTAGCCAAAAAGAAAAGAACATTTGATTTTGAAGGCGGCAATCACAACCTATAGAGTATGTCAAAAGTAGGCATGAAATAGACTCTTTTAATACCATGATTGATTCTGTTACAAGCAATATGGATTCACGATTTAGGTCTTTAAATCAACATTTTGAAAGTTTTGGTTTCCTCTGTGGCTTAAGCAAATTAAAAAATATTCCAAAAGAGCAAATACTGAAAAACTGTCAAGATTTACACACAGTCCTACAAGTAGGTGAGATCAGTGACTTCCAATCTTACGAATTATATGAAGAATTACAAAATATGATCCCAAATTTACCCAACACCATTACAGACGTGACACATTTGCTCCAATATGCCACAGAGAACGATTTGAAAGAAATTTTTCCAAATATTTACATTGTCTTTCGAATTTTGTTAACAATACCTGTAAGTACAGCCCTTCAGTGAGAGGAGCTTTTCAAAATCAAAACTGGTAAAAAAATTATGTAAGAAATACAATGAGTCAAAAAAAGACTTTCAGCTTTGGTAGTTTTATCTATTGAAGCAGATATAGCATTTAAGATAAATTACTAACCAATCATTAAGGATTTCAGCAAAACTAAGAGTAGCAAATTTCTGTTTCTTTAATTTCTTCTTTTCTTTAATTTTTTCTTTAATTTTTTCATTATTGTTTAATGTGCCAAAAAATATGAGTAAAAAGTTTGGCTATTTTCTTTATAAGTAAAAATTGGTTTTTTATTCTATAAACCCTCTTCTTACACCACCAGAGGGCCTCGCGAAATGTATCTTGTCCACATTAAGTTCAGGTCTCGCGCCGCCACTGCTTCACACACCGACCAGTTGACTGTAGCACTTCGATTCGTTTCTGTCAGAAAAGCCTGTGCCAATGAACGTTTTGTACGAGTGTTATCAGGCGTCTCTCATAAAGCTCAAGGTATGAAAGAGGCAGCCCTCAACTTGCTTGAAGAACAAAAACTAAATTTGAAAACTGTAGGGGGTCAAAGTTACGACAATGCTTTAAACACGTCAGGAATGTACTCAAGTGTGTCAGGAATGTACTAATGTAAAAAATGTGCAGCTCATTCCTTAAACTTATCTGGTTGCTTTGTTGCGGAGAAAGCATGCACTGAAACTATTGTATTCTTTTCTTAGTATTTTTCGTCATTTACTCATAGATGGAATGTATTAAGATATTATGTGCGAGAAGCAATAAACAAAAGTTGAAAACAAAGTATAGATTTCTTAAGTTGTAATCGTTGAATGAAACTAGATGACCTGAAAGGGCAGATGCTCTCAGAGCTCAAGTTACAAGTCGTAACGAAATCAAGAACGCCCTTGAAGATTTAATTGAAGACAATACTCAGACACCTGACACGAGAGTTACAGCTGAAAGATTCAGCAAAACACTAGAAAGTTCTACTTCATTATAGGTGTTAAGGGCAAAATCTTACAAAGGGTGGACACAATTAGTGAGATACTGCAAAAGGAAGAGCTTGAACTTCTTTGCGCTACTAAGTAGTTACAGACGCTATCTTTGTTTTATCTGAGAAAAGATCTAACTTTGATGATTACAAGGCAAGAGCATTGAAACTAGCCACTGTGCCTGAGCGCAACAATGAAAAAATCAGAAAAAGGAAATTTTTTTCAGATGAGAAAAAAGATTTTGAGAGAATGTCTCCAAGAAAGAGATTTCGAGCTGGGGTTTTCTTACCAGTTATTGGCAATCTTGTAGCACCATTAAGCAAAAGAAGGAATTGCTATAAAGTTCCCAACACAAGATTCCAGATGTTCAGAAATCTTCACGAAAAGGAGCAAGAAAAAGTCCCCAAACAGGCGAAATACTTGGCTCAAAGCTACTCCAAAGACATCGATGAAGAACAATTTATACAAGAGTATCAACATTTCAAAATGTATATGAAGGTGGAAAAAATAACAAGAGGAATCCTACACCAGAAAAAACAAAATTGAAAATACTTTCCAAAATTTAGAAGTCTCAATGAAGATTTACTTGACTCTTCCTGTGACAAACTGTACAGCAGAGAGAAGTTTTTTTCTGCCCTTAAGAGAAATACTATGGAAAATGAAAAGCTTAGTAATCAAATGTTGCTATGCACTCTAAACGATGTAATAATGGGAATTGATTAGAATGATATCCTTAATCTTTTTTCAATGATGAAAGCTCGAAGAAAACCTATGTTGCACTAGTACAATGACTGTGACTCAACTGTCAGAATGTCTAAAGGTAAGTAAAGGATAGTAAGATAATTAACAAGTTGAATGATAAACAAAAAGTAGATAATTAATAAATTCATACAATAGTGTATACTCTGTACTGTAAATTCATACAATTTTATTAATTTACAGTACTTATTTTCAAAAAGATGGGGAGGGGGGGGGGAGATCCGTGATGCAAAAAGGTAAGAAATGAACCAGAGTGACCAAACCATGTCACTGTAATTTTTTACGGCTGCCGGTTCCCGGTCCGGGACATGGTGGGTCCATAAACGGTAGATAATGGAAGGACTCTCCATTACGAAGTCAAAGAAAGGGAAAATCCTTCCCGAACCAAAACTGGCAAGGTAGGGGGGGGGCATTCTCTGGAAATGGTGGAAGGGGGCGCAACAATTTGAAGTGCCTAGGGCGCCAGGGAGGTTAAGAACAGCCCTGAGCAGATTCAATTTTCCAGTATGAAATATAATGTTCATATTAGTCAGTTCATTTAAGTTGAAACGAACTACAATAGGCTTAGAACTTGCTCGAAAACAAGTAATACGCGTTGAATTTTAATAAAAAATTTCGTAAAATAGACAGTCGATGTAATGAGAATGATAAAATAGTTTCGAAAAAGCTTTAAAAAGTTATTTGAGTATTCATTTTATTATTTGTTCGGCAACAATATAGTAAAATGACATATAATAAATCAAACTGCTTATATAACATAAGATTTTAAAATCATTTTCAGTTTACATATGAGTAATGGCATACATTTATATATATCCCCTTCCGCATTCCCTCTAATTAGAATATCATAAATATATGCTGCTCTAAGAACAATATTATTCTATAAATTAAGGTGTCGCATCTGTATAGATAAAGAAACCTATTTTAATAATGTGACGAGTGTTACAAGAATTTTATTTGAAATTGAAAGCCACACTGAGAGAGAGAGAGAGAGAGAGAGAGAGAAGCAAACACAACCTTTTAAATGTCGCCATCTTGTGGTCATTTTTGAAAAAACTTGCTTGTTGAAAATTATTTTTTCATCCGTTTAAATTTACAATATGCCTCTTTATTTGTTTGTATAAACGTTCGTGTTGCGTTATGCAAATGTTTTCATTTTATATGAAATTGAAAACATGTTTCTGCATTCAAGTATTACAAATTGAATACAATTGCAATGATCTTTTACGCGCGATTTTATGAAACGTATTCTATTAAATGTATTTTATTTACTTCATTTCAGTTACAAAATGGCACGTCAGTATAGTGTAAAAACTGTTCCTCGAATGTAAGAAAGCAACATTCTGTTGGGCAATGACTATATCTGTGTTCACGAACTCGTTGCTGGCGCTGTATCAGCCGAGTCGTAGATTCACAGTCTGGACGTGGGAGCAATGCGGCGGAGCTTCAGCTCTCTGGTGTTGCTCTCGTCACTCTCTTGAACATGATTCAAATTTAAGGAAATCGTCTCCTTTTTTGGGGCCGTTAAAGGGAACTCCGATAGTACCTTAATTTTGAATCCAAATAATTTTTAAATAGGTAAATGAGAAGTTTGTGATCTCAAGTGTTTGAGTAACCATCGGTTTGTGGATAAGAGGTTACGAAACGATTAATTGGAAATTAAAATTATTTTAAAAATAAAATAAGGTACCCAAATTTCCTAAAAAAATTCAGTAGTTTTATGTCCGCCTTAAATAATAAATTTTTCATCATCAACAACAGATATTAGCTATAGGATCTTATTCAGTTTCTAATTCAAGAGTAAGACCTTCGGCGTTCAAAACTTTTCGAATACGACGGATCCTTCCTTTGCCCATTTTTATATCATGGAATTGGAGTCTAAAATTTATTAGAAAATAAAGTAATGGTTTCAAAAGGAATTATTGAAGGAAAAATAACTTTCCTGCCAATAAGATCAAGGTAGTTAAAATTAATTCTAATAAACCTAAAGCGTTTAGTGTGTAAAAAAATATGTACTAACTAATCAGAATGCTTGGGGGAGTTTTTGCAAACATAATACGGATAAATTTGAGCTTTGTTTCCGAATAGTTTTTGGAAAACATTAATTCTGACTCACTCGAAATCTTTTTCCCAATCTTTTCCTGGTGCTTCTCCTAATCAGAAAGTTCCTATTTTACTCGAAACTTTGTTTCCCTCCATTTCAAATCGTGTGAGTCCAACCTTTTCATTAGTTTCTATTAGGTTTTCATTAGTTTGTGGAAAAGCCTTGGCTACATCGAAAAATCTATTTGGAATCTCATCTATCCCCTAAGTATCATTGAATGAGAATTAAGTCTTAAACTTTTGTATTAATTTTTTTCCTACTTTGCCAACACACTTAAAAATGCCGAAAGTAAATCCTTATTGAAACCTGGACCTATCGACCGATTTATCTCCTCTCGCTCTGGCAAGATATTGGGAAAAGAGTATTTCTTAATAGATTCCAAATGTGGCCTTAATAATATTATTCCCCCGATCAGCATGTTTTTATAAAAAAAACACTAGTTGTATAGATGCTATCCGAAATTTAAAAACACTAATATTAAAAAGTTTTAAAAATAACTATAATAGTTTTTTAACATTAATAAGCATCCGAAGTCCCTCCAATATTATAAATTTGTCGATAATATTTCGTATTTCATCATTTTATTTTTAATTTTCATCATTTAATATTTCGTCATTTTCTAAATTTGATTTGTTCCTACCTTTGTAATCTTAAAATAATTTTTCATCACTAAGATGTTTATATTAAACATTCCGTTACCAAAGGTTAGGTAATTTAATCGACATAATGGAACATGTATTTCAAAGCTATTATAAATCGAAATTACGACCATTGCTTAAAACAATCTTTTACTGATTATCCTGCAGTGATTTCAATGGGACCAACAAAAAAAGAACTTGAGCAAAACGCTAACCGTATAGATTCCTAACGAATTAAATAACTTGCGACTGGAAATTACGGCTGAGAAAAATTATTGCAGTAGGAGTTCTCAAAATCATAACTTCGTAACACGTAGTAGTTCTGGTTTTTAAAAAAATTAAATTTTAAAACCAATAACAATTATTTAAAAATTCTTTAATTATTCATAGTATTTAGGTTTAATAATTGATAATGGCTTCCCATTTTAATAAGATTTCAGACAACATTTATAAATCATCGATTCATTTCAGTTGAGTTGACAAAATTAAGTCGCATCCTAAAAATCTCTTTCCGACAAATAAGCAAGCTGAAATACATGCAGGATGTTTATTGGCTTAAATTAACTAAAGCGCCCTTCTACTGACGCTCTTAACACAGGTGTTCCACCAATTTTCTTAACAATCAAAAGCATTTGTCTTGAATCACAACGCAATAATATTTGTTTTGCAAACATCCATTTAAACAATTTCGATCGTATTACAGATTGAGATAAAGCAAATATTTTTTTTTTTTTTTAATTTTAGGTATAAATGTTTTATATAAGTCAACAAAAAGTTTTAATCCATCGAAAGAAAGTTTTCCATCCAAGTAGTTTTAGTTCATAAAAGTTTTAATAAAGTGTGCGTGTATAAAATCGCGTATACTTTTTTTATGATAGTTTGACGATTATTTGTATTGTCTTTTCAATTATAGACAAATCGATAGTAATGCGAACCTCTAATTATTTGGAATGAGATATCTACGCACTTAGGATTGTTTATTAGCGGGGGACTTTGCACTGATACAAGACCTCACCCGAAAGAATGACAGTCTTTCCGGAAACAATCCCCCCCCCCTGCACTCATTCTGTAATGAGAAAAAACTTTTTTAAGAGGATAAGTTTTAACAAAATATATTTAAAGGGGAAATACATAGTTTCAAAATGTAAAGGTTTGTAAAAAGGTATGTATGAAGGATAATTCTAGCATACCGCGTTATTTCTGAGCCGCAGTCAAATGACGGAGACAAAACCAGATCTGGCTCTCACTCTCCAAACTTCTACATCTCGTCAACGTGACGACTTTGAACCATGACAGATTATATATGTGCACCAGTCCGCTTACAATATGAGTATGTTGTGTCACTCGGTATCAATCTCACAAAATTGCTGATATAACGCGAGTCACGTGTTTGTGACCATGACTTTTCGTCTGCCGCAACCTAAAGGGATATGAGAGAAAGTTTTTGTTTTAAAAACGAAAATTTTTTGCCCGATAAAGCTATGTTACAAGAAATCGTACCACATTTTATGGAAATAATTTTTCATACAGTGTAGCAAACGCGGTGAAATTTTTTACTTAATGGCTTGAATTATAATTTTTTAAAAAAAATTTCAGTCAAAGCTAAATTTGTAATTTTAAATTGTTTGATATATGAATGATATATTTTCACTAAAACGGTTTTTTATCACATATCTGCCACAATTTAGTATTCAACAAATAAAGATGCGATCTCAAAAAATTATAAGTTAAATTGTAAATAATCAATATAATAAAATAATATAATTTTCGTAGAAATATATAACAAATAATTTAGATCCATTCTTATATGTTGAACTGAAATCAGAATTAAAAAAATGTACTCTTATCCCATTTGTAAAAAGATGTAGATCCAATTTATGTTTTCGAAACTAACTTTATTTTATATCCCAGAGTAAATTTCTATGCTGTTTCTCTGAAAATGTTTGCCATTCGAAATAAATACAATGGAAAGACAGCTATTTTCCGTGACTCGAAATGACAACAAAAGCAGCTCCCCCGCTTGCCTTTTGTACCACCAGGGGGCACTATTGAAATCAGAAATGAATTCCCCTCGAAATGGCCTCGTTAGGAAATTTTATTTGACTCGATTCTACTCCACACAACTCATCAGAAAATTCCATTCTCGGAATGACTAAATTTTGTGTGTGTTTATTCTGTACCGAATTCTGATTGCTCCTGGAATTGCTCCGCTCAGGTCTTACTTACACATGAAACGGCAGAAAAAAATTCCCTTGCGTGTGAGATCCGGTTTATTTTGGGAATATCAAGAAGATGAAATGGAGGGGGAAAAACAACTCTTAGTTTCAGGAAGTTTTTGCAGGTGTTTTATTTATATTTTCATTTCAGTGAATAAAAACTGGATATCATGAACTGCCGAACACAGCGCCACATCGTATGAGGTCTTTGAGGAAATTTGTATCCCGATTCCACTTGAGATTCATTAAGCAGAATAATACGGTTGGACCACCAACTCCTCGCATTGTAGTTTAAATACTAGGTTCCCCTCTTCAGTTATACTCCATGGCAACTTGAAGTCTCCATCTCCAATAGTCATCGTATTATTCCAATATGCGACTCAGTAAAAAAAATATACATATTTAAAGTCGAAAAACGATTTTATTTTGATTCATTTTAAATCTTATTTTCAGCTGAAAATACTAATGACAGAAACAATCTCAGAACTACTTTGTGAGATGCCGTTATCGTGTTTTGCGAAATCATCACATGTTGGAGGGCTCATCCTATACTAAGTTTAATTTATACACTGAGAGTTTTCTTTTAAAAAGAAACCTACATTTTTATTTCATAACACAAGTTTTGAAATAAAAATTTTCAGTCATTTGTTTTATTTTTCATCTCGATTGATTGGTTATGAACATCCTATTTTGAAGCTGGTGATGGACCACGTTGTTTTAAGCCACTGCCAAGTGAGACAACACCCCACCCTTATAACTTCCACACCACTCCTTCGTGAAGAATTTGAACCTCGACGTATTTAGCATTCATCAGCCTCTGAACATAAATGATCTGGAGTGGATTGGACAGAATCAATGTCAACCACGAGTTCGCGAATCCAATCATTCGGTCCCTCTTTTTCCCAAATCCCCAGAAGATTCCTGCGATGTGCTTTCTTTAAGATGCTGACAAAAATGTCGCTTTTCCATCTCGTAAAAACACAATTAATAATTTCCCTTCCCTTCAGTTAGAACGGGTTATTTTAGAATTCGAAATTCCATCAATCGAAGTATCTCAAAAAGAATTATAAGAAACATTAACCGGAACAAAATGGGGAGTTAAACTGCATATTCCATGCAAAAACGTGTATGTTTTTCAGAAGAAATTGCAGAAAATAAGTCAAAATGTCTGTCTGTAACTTTACGTCGTTTGAAAGTTACGATGAATATGTCATCGGAAATCAAGAGTACTGCTTTCTTCATACTTTAAACGCGTTTGCATTTTCCATTGTATTTAAATATAGACAAAATATATCACAAAAAATAAATGGTTTTCGAAATGCCATCATTTTTTGTTTACATTCATTTCTTTTTATCATTGTTGTTACTAATGCAACCTGACTGGTATGCGCCAGATTGAGGCTCATCGTGGCAAAAGGCTAGATTATACGCCTGTTATTAGTACCACGCAGGAGACAACACGTTTTGGCTCATTTTCAACCCAATTCTGGGAGAGAACATCCTGAAGGGGGTCAGGGACCTCCACTTCTCTTCCCCTCCCACGAACTTCACGAGAGCACTTGAAGGCCGATGGCTATTTAGAGTATCCCCATGCCGCGAAAGCACCGTACAGCATCCGTGACTTATCCGGGATTCGAACCCAAGTCCTACGGTACAACAGTCAGCTTCACTAACCACTATATCGGATGGGCGGCTCTTTTCATCGTCGATTTCTTAGTTTGATCGATGTGGTTTTTTTTATATGCATTTTGTGTTTAAGTTTAATTTTATACTGAATTATCTTATGAGTGTTAAAATTTGAAAGGCGTCAATCTTTCCCCAGGTTAGTGTGTAACAGAGAATATTCGTTATATAGTTCAGAAAAAAGAAATAATTTGCATGAAAAAAAAATTTGGGGAAAAAAGTATTGAGAGGAACCATGTCAATTACATTCTTTCTTATATAGGAGTATGAGTGGAAATTGTGTGTGGCCTAAATGAAATATATTCGCAGAAAATATGAAATCGTCAAACTCACTATTGCATTTTGTGACGGGTGCTTACGCGTTTCACTAACCTTCTCTGATAAACTTTTAAATTGTATTTATTTTGACCAATCCCCACTGAGAGCTGGAAGTGTGACTTATGCAAATAAGATAGTTTCGTGTTTAGCGAGTTCGAAAGAGATATAAAAGGGATAAATGAAATGAAGAAGAGGATGACTAAGCGGTTTGAGGGAGGATGACTAAGCGGTTTGAGGGAGGATGACTAAGCGGTTTGATAGAGTAGAACTCCGTGTTTGAGATTAAAAAGTAAACTACGTCGTTGTCCAAGAAGGTGTTTTTTATCCGTCTAGCTTAATAAAGTGAAAATTGAAGATTATTTAGGGCGGATCAGAAGTTATTGAAGATATCCTAGATTACAGCCACTTTATAAATTCTACTTGTTCCAGGTTCCTACTGAAGAAGATTTCAGGTCTGTAACTTTTGTGGCTTAAATTTAAATGTGTAGTTTGATTGTACGTGTTATTTCCCCTCGTGATATCAGTTAGTATTCCGTCGTCCATAATTGAATGCTGATAATACTCCATGATAATTTATTGTTCTTAAAGTTGATTATTAATTGTATAATTGTGTCTTAAAGAAATAATAAATAAGTGATTTATTATTTGAGTAGTCTTTAATGATGAATACTACATATCCTAACATAGATAATATGCAAAGGGGTAGTGGGAGACTACGACAATTTTAAACAGTCAAACTTTCAATGAAAGGAAAAGTCAATG
>BMAO01023569.1:0-83250 GCA_019973975.1 Trichonephila clavata
TCAACTTATTACCTAAACATATCTCTAATGGATTACTTTATGTATTTTTGTCTTTAGATAATCGTGCGCCAAGTAAGCAGCTTAATAGTGAAGAAATAATTAAAAATGAGGAGTCAACATTTTCGGTTCGAAAATAAAATGCAATTTTATACAAAATTAAGAAGGAGTTCCCCGGATGAAGTGGTGTGTGAGTATTTTAGGTGTAAATGAGCCTTTTGATGAATAAGGTTATTCTACACATGTAAAAATAGGCAAGCCGTTTTATTCATTTTGCATTTGAAAGATGCGGATAGTTATGTAATTGCATTCATATAAGAGAACCATAATATGATTGATATTTTAAGTATATCGAGACGGTTTTTTAATATAATAGTTTTTCCTGGTTAATATAATCTGATAGATACAATCTGTTTTTCCTGGAAACCTTCGAAATGAACCAATTAAAAAGTTTGAATATTACTTTTATTATCTTCTAATTTTATTTACCAGAAGCCTAAGACATATCATGAGGTCATATATATAATTAAATGGTCACAATTTTCAATGGTTTATGTGTATTCCCCCATTTTTGAGAGATGCACTTATTTATTTATTGAAGTTGAATAAAAGCGTTACGTAATAAAGCATCAGAATAAATAGTAAATACAAAAATATTTATTTCATTAAATTTAATGGATTTTAAATATCATAACACAATACTTATAAATGCAAACCTCAAATTATTGAACTGAAATTTTTATTGAATCTCCTAATATCAAGCCTTAATACTAGATGATAATGGATATTTATTTAAATATCCTTTATCTTGTGCTTACACATACTTCTGGCTCTTGTGGAAACTATTATTTTCTTTTTTTTTATCATCATCGCTTAAGATTCTAATTAATTCTTAGCTCATCTTTTTCCACCATCAATACACGCCATACTAATTACCGAATGGTGCTTATAATTTTATGGTGTAAGTATATGATAAGGGAATCGCCCAACCCATCTCAATCACCGAAGTAATGCATTTTCACCCATCGGCATCGATTAACTCTGTTTTAAATTGCAAATTGATCCTAGAGCGGGTTAAATAGGCATAAATTGAGTATTTAAAGCGTTTGATGATACCCCATCTGTTATTCAAATGGTTGTCTGGGCAATAAGATCTCCATTAGCTTTCATGAACTTGGAAATGAAAGTTATTGTAAAGTCCATACTGGGATAGTTTGATTGCAAATGGACGTCGATGCGATGGTGCTAAAAATCAGTATTTCAATTCATTTTTCAAAAAGTGGATTAATAACGGGTATAAATCATAGATTTCGCTTACGACAAAGCTTCTGATTAAGCTTCAGAGATTTTATATGCATAAGTAAAAAAATGTAAGAATCTTAATTAAATTAGCATTTTTAATTTATTCCTTTGTACACGTATATGGAGCATAAACTATCAGGAAATGAGTAATTTTGAGAAAAAAAATATTCTTTAGAAAGGTAGTTTCTGTTATGTGGCTTATTCCCTTTGTGTGTTTAAATGATTGAAAAAAAATCATGTGTTTTAGGACAATGGGTAATTTAGAAAAAATGGCTTATTGTTACCGTAAAATCCGGTGTATAATGCGCACTTTAGCACAAAAAATAAGATCGAAATTTACGTGTACGCGTTATATACAGGGTATAAAAAGACGAGCATAGAAAAAAACTTTTACATAGATCGAAACGTCGTTTATTTAAAAAAAAAATCCCTATGAACTTGAAGGGTTGTAGTTCTAAATGTAAACTATTTTCTTCTGTAATATGGAATGATACCTCGAATAAATAACTTCAAAACATAAAAACATTGCTGACATGTATAGCAGGCTTTCTTAAAAATGAAAGGGGGTTGCGTATTCTGGGGTGAATATACCTAAAAATTAAAAATTGCAGCTTGAAAGTATAGGTGTGTAGTATAGGTACACAATACCAGATCTTACTGTAGGTGGTTATTTGTGTTGTATTAGTAATACATAAATAAGGAAAAAATATGACAGTTTATATCCCTGCTTCATCTGAAAAGAAAGCGTATTTGAGTGATTGGTGTTTATTGGTTTTGACAAACAACATGATATTCAGCAAGCAGTTAATGGGGAGGGGAATCATTGGCTATTTTTTTTAAAATTAAGCCTGCTATTCCTGTGACGGATCTTTTCGGTAAAAATAACAACCATTCTTTAAGTAAAGGGTCATTTATTTCATTGTTGAAATCAAATTGAAAATTGTTATTTAAAATTTAATTATATTTTTCAAAGATAAATTCCAAATATTACAAGATGCTTATTTTTCTGTTTCTCTTCACCTGATGAGATAATATTCCTCTTATAAATATATATATATGTTTGTTTGTTTGATAAAATGTGAAGGAAGTGTTATGTAATAATTACGCAGCAATGTAATGAAGATCAAAAGAAAGCATTGGAGCGGAACATTAAAACCATTTGCTTTAAGCCATCGTACTGTTTGTAACTATCAAGTCGTGCAGGGAAGTTGATTCGAAGCTATAACAATATTATTACACCCTTTTACATTAATATTCGATTTCTTTAAAGTATATCGGTACAAAATGATTTAGGTGGATAGTATACCAAACACACTAATATGTGATAAAGTTCTAACATTATAAGAATCTCCATCCGAATCTCCTTTTAATCAACTTAAATTGACACAACGAATCATTTTATTTAATATATAAGTTTTATTGCACAATAAGGTAAATCTATAAATTTAAGCACCATTTTGATTTCCTAAATATAATGGTCCGACAAATGTTGCAGATTATTATCAAGTCAATAATTAATTACTGTGGAATTATTTATGCTATGCATTTGCTGATTTAAGGATAAATTGTCGAAATCTAATCCATTGTGTCTTTCATAAAAAAATATTGCACTTCTAGCAACAACTGTTTGTATAACTTTCGATCCTCAAGGACAACGACGGAAATTAGTTTAATTATTCTTTAATGATGAATGCACCCTGATTAGGCTTAGCAATGTTTCGCTCCACAAAACCGTATTCATAAAGAAATTGATGCTGCGGGTCAAATATTCTAGAGTCGCTTTGAATGGAAACGACATTAATAATGGCGAATCGGTTTTCTCTGGTTACGATAAAATTTCCTGAGATAAGGAGCCCATGGAATTGCCTCCGGAAAACGCTTCCTGCCTCCAGAATTTCCCTACCACCAACCTAGATATAGCAGATTACATAGTCATCTTCGTAAGCATCCGCTTGATGAAACTGCTTCCTTTTCAAAATGGTCAGGTGGTAAGCACAAAAGGACCAAGAGGACGAAGTACCAGTTTTATTTATCAGTGGTTCGCTGTCTATGACCAGAGTTTTTTAAAGCTTATTTCCTCCTCTCGCCCCCCAAAAAAGAAGTTGATGGGGTGTAATAAATTAAAGCATAGAGAGATAAGGGGTTAATTTGATTAAAAACTTATTTTTGCGATAAGTCATTTTGGCGTAATAGAAATGTCAGACAAGCCTGTGACTACTGAAGCAGAAAATTGAAGAATAATGAATATCTGTATTAAATTTCAAAGCGTGTCAAGATTCACGAACGATGTTTTTCCAACGATGAAATCTTCTTGAATGGTTTTGCATCAAGGAAATAATTATTGTCGCTGCTGTTAACAAGAATTCAAAAGATGCACTTAGGTTTTAAATTAACTGAAAAAGCATGATAAAAATAAGTGTTATAATGGTCGACAGCATAAGATGCATTTTGGAATTTTATTCGATATAAATTGCGAAATGCATTAACAAGCAAAAAAAAATCTGAAATTTGAATACATTATAGATGGTATTTATTCATCTCATTAATAATACCACTTTCAATCATCAATATTCAAATAAGACTTCAAAATGATGACAGTAAGAAGAATATAAGATATATATTGTCAATCAATTTTATAATGATAATAAACAGAATTTATTATCACATGGAAATTATGGATGTAATCTGAAACGTACATAATGAACACTTTTTCTTTAAAGTTGAGTCTATAGAAAATATGTTTTTTACAGAGATTACTTTTTTAAAATTCTATGTAAATGCTTATGCCTATAATTTGGGAAGATATTTAAATAATACTGAGCAGTGTATTTTATTTAAACTAATGAATCACATGTCATTATTCTTTCTACTGCCTCAAAATATTGTTGATTTTTTTTTTAATTTCAAAGCTTTTAAATATATTAAACTTATGCTAAAATTTAACGAGTTAAATTAAATAATTTTAAGCATATTGTCTGTAAACAATACAGTACATACAGATCCACTAATATTGGATACTTTTTTAATACGTTATATTGTATACGTTCTTTCTTGCTTTATTTGTTATCTCAATAAAATATATCAAAACTGTTTATCAATACTTACTAAATTTATGCATAAATATGATCCCTTTTTTTAAATTTATTGATTGATCATTTTCTTGTTGAGTTTCAAAACAAATATCTTCTGAAATTGATGATAACGTTTTTGATGGCCAATTTCTTTACAACGTGCTCTAAAAATGTAAGCCATTACAATGATGACGGGGAAATTAAAGATTTTTTTTTTATTTGTCAAGTTTTGATAAATAGGATTCTAAATTGAATAAGCATTTATAAAGAAAAATTCAATTCAAGGCATTTTTAAAATTCCAACTAAAATGCTATATGCGAATTAATTTATTGTAAAATTTCGATAAATGCTTTCATATTTTTTAATGTGAAAATTTACAGTATTAATGAATAAATATTACAACTTACATAAAAATTTAACGGGAACGCGTTACCTTTTCAACATTTTCTTTCATTAATGTATTTAAAAATTATATTTTAGCTTTTCATATAATATTTATATTGAAGAAAATTGTACGAGATGACATTTTGCCCATATTATTCACACAATTTGAAAAATTAATTTTTTTTAAAGAAAATTTGAAAATTTTTATTTTTATTCCTTCTTTAATTATTTATTTTCTAATCCATTTTTTTTGTAATATATCTTAGAATTTTTCAGAACTTTAGAGGAATCAATTTTACAACAACTTAATTAGCTTTGGAGAAAAAAATAAAATTTTGATATATGCTGAAGTTCAATGGCAAAGCCAATATCTCCTACATTAACTTTTTTTTTAAAAAAAAAGTATCAAGTTTAAAGCAAAATGTGGATTTCTTATTTTGTTACATGTAGTACATATAACACACAGAAGAAAAATGGAAGTGTTTGGCAAATAATTGTGGACAGAATATTATTTTGAATAATTCATGTATCGAAAAAACACAGAGAAAAACCATTTTAAAGTTTATAATTCTGAAAAAATAATTATAATGAGTTTAAATAAACTTAAAATACCTTTAAGACAAAAGATACATATATTTCTTTAAGATAATTGTATTTTCATTATTGGAACCCATATATTTTTTTTTATAAATCATCGATTTTTAGAGAGTATTAATTGCACAAGAAGATTCAAGGAAAATGTTCTGTCATGACAGAAATTTTAGTTTTTTTCTTTACATAATATCGAAATGTTATACTTGAATGAAAAATATATGATTAAAGAATTAAAGTTATGAACATATTAACATAAAATGTTTTAATTAAAAATTTACATGCACACATTTCACAAAGGAAAAATAATTACTTATTGTAATGCCTCAGAAATATCCTGCTATATATTTAACTTCATTTTTTACAGTTATTATTTATCTTTTTAAAATATATCGTTTCATCAAAAAACCATTTTTAGTCTTTTTTATTCTAAAAAGGGTGTGGTCAAATTACCTAATTTGTTTGTTTATATTTTTCAATTGGAGTTTTTTTTTTTTTCATTTTCTAATTACTGACATACAAAAATGATGCCTCAAACAAAAGGCAATAATGCAAAGAATATAACTAATTAAAAATAATAAAAAAAGATAGTTTGGTCATTTTGGGCGTACCAGTCTTCTTAATGTAGTTTGAAGTTTATGGTGATTTAGTGGAGTATATAACATATTTATAGAAGAAGTCAGTCAAAATTTGATAAAGTATTTAAATCTTATATTATTAAATATAAACGTTATATTGTGCATATTAAGCATCGGTAATTTTTTTTTTTGTATTTGTGGTTTAGAAATAAAACTTAAGAATATATATATCTTTTTATAAAAATGTGTTATTAATAAAATACGCATTGAATTAAACCATTAACGGTCCAATTTCTACCAATAAAGGTATATAAAAATACATTTATAATTGAGATTTATTTATGGCAGTAAAAAGTCATTTAATTTGTAAGGTAAAATTAGTTTTATTTTTAACACTATTTCTTTGGTTGCATTTATAGTTACCACTGCTCATTGGAGACCCAAATGGAAGCTATGCCATTGAAGGACAAAACTTAACACTTTATATATATTAACTTTTTTCTTTTGTTTTATAAATAGAAAATGTATTTTGAAAATAGTACAAATTGTGGAAAAGTAAGTGTGTGTTATATATTGTTTTATTTATAGATGGCTTATTACAATATTATTTTCCATGAAACATTGAAATACACGGATATACACAAAACGGTCCTTCGCAAGTTGGGAAAGTATGCCGTGCTGTCTTTTCATGTGCAAATGAGATATTTAGTAGAGTACAAATAGAAAAATAGGGGAGTACAAATGGCAATGCCTGTATTTCTTACCTAAAACTGGAATACAATAACCAACTTTATTCAATCTTACTCGGTCTGGGACCATTTTTTATTGCCCATGGAACGTATGAGTCATATATTTCGTTCCAGTAAGAAAATTCTTGAATTCCATTGGCATGCAAGCCGAAGATAAAACCCTAAAGTTTATCGAAATAATTCATGTCTCTTATATATTATTTGCACAAAATAAAGGAATTGACAATTGTCAAAACAATGAAGAAGTAAAATATTTTATACTACCATTTCTGGGAGCATGATCAATTTTGTAGAGGATTAGAATCCGCGATGTAGTAACATGAACACTAGACAAAAGTGATCACTCTTGCCCGGAGGCTGTTACTGGCTTACTTAAAACCGCCACAGTACTCCCCCACCAGTGAGTCGATGGATAGGTGGACGAACGATATATTTGTACTTACGGCGAGCGTGGGAGTTGTTACTATTGCGTCAAGTGAGTCTGAAGACTTTGCTGCGTCAAGTGAGTCTGACGACTTGGCTGCGTCGAGTGGGTCTGACGACATTCCTACGTCAAGTGAGTCTGATGACTTTTGCTTCCTGCGTCAAGTAGGTCCGTCGACTTTGCTTGCTGTTCTTGTGAGTAGATGGTGCCACAACACATCAGGTTTTATTTTAAGCCAAGGTTACCACTGTTTAGGATTAGGGCACTCGGATCCGAAGCTCAGTAACATGATCACTAGACAAAAGTGATCACTCCAGTCCGGAGGCTGTTACTGGCTTACTTAAATAACCCCACAGTTTTATATACAAGTAAATACGTATATATTTGAAATTCTGGTGATAGTAAAGTGTTTAGAATAACAAGTTCATGAATAATTTCTGAAATAATGTAGGGTAGCACACGCTGGGAAGAAATGGCTTCTCAGAGGATATTATCATCTCTTCTTAATCCTGTTATTAAGTATGGTGGTGGAGGGGAACTAGCTATGAAAGTATATATATATATATAAAATTTTCTGACATTATTAATAGATAATAACACTATAATCGCAAATAAAATTTTGTTAAAAAGCTAACCATGGACATTTAGAAAATTAATGCAATTGGTGTTAAGTATACTTATCAAGGATTTAGAAAGAACGCATAGAATTACATTAATAAAATACATTGCTGACTATGGAAACAACTCATCAGAATTTCAATGTTATTTTCAGTTTGTAATTTGCAGTATTAACTGTGATTTTCATAAATCTCAAATTTATGTACAGGGTGTCTACAAATTAGTTCGGCAAAAAAAAAAAAAAAATGATTTATTGCATGCAATTTATAGGGAATAAATCAAAGTCCAATTGTTGTAAGATAGATAAATAATCCGTGTTTACTATTATCATAAATGTTTAATGTGGTTTCCTTTTCATTACTATGCAAATGTTCCATCGGTAAATCAGTTCTTACCCCATAATGTGTTAGCATGTTTCAGTCGATCAAATTAATGACAGCGCAGATTCTTGATTTTATTTCAAGAACGTTGGTGGAAATGGAGGAGAGTACACTTGATACTTTACAAAATCACGTACACTAAAATCCAGAACTAAAAGATCTGGTGATCTCTGCGGCCACTAAATAATATCTCTACCACCAATCCAAATTGGTACTTCAGCATTGAGGTAAGATGTAACGTAGTTGTGGTACTCACAAACTGAGCCATCTAGTTGAAAAATATAAATTCCCGGCACATTTTTTTGGATGATTGGAATAAGGAAAATCTGTAACTTTTATGTGTACAGGTACATATTTTCTGTAACAATCTTTTCAGCAAAGATAATTGGGCCGAAAGCATTCAAGGAACTCACTGCTAAAAACTCGCTTACTTTGTAACTATCCCTTGCTTGTTCTGGGATGGAATGATGATTTTTCGACCCACAAATGCTTACATTATGGCACCTAACTACCTTTATGGACAAAGAATATAATACTATTAGCGTGACTTTTATCGGGTTAATTTCAATGCATCTTTCGGAAATTCTTAACTTACGAAATTGGTCAACAAATTTGTAGACAACTTGTGCTTGCAATAAATTTTTTAAACACTTGTAGCAACTATGCAAAACATCCGACATTCAACACTTCGTACAAAAAAATAAAAATTGTTCTGAAAGATTAAAAAAATATTTTGTAACTTAATGTAAAAAACAGAAAATTAAGCATAAATTATAATTATATGAATTCACTAGCGAGCAGTTATTTGCAACTATATTCCAACACTTTGTGACAGCCTTCTGAAACTTACATAAAGTATTGAAATTATATATTTCGTTCCTTAAAAATGATTCACTAATTAGTTGAAAGCCGGATTTTGCTTCAGTACAATCAGTAAATAAAGCTTAAAGCAAACAAAAGAATAATGGAAAAGTTAATCATCACCAACACTCAAAAACTAACATACTACAATGAAATAAGTAAGATAAACAGAAATAATCTAAAAAGACTTAATAAAAATCTACAAGAAATAAGTAAAAATATAAAACTCCTCATTTAAGATAAAATCTAGCACAAAGTTCCATCAGATATAGAAATTGTATCCTTAGTGAGAAAAGAAAAGTCTTACAAACTTTTACTTTCGAAAAAGTTTATCGAAAGGTTTGGTTCTTTTTAAGGTGTCGCAAGTCTTTCGTGGAAAACTATTTTAGGCTTTAGCGAGTGATTTCCACCATTTATTTTCCTCTCTTGGCCTACATCGCACATAGTTCT
Source organism: Trichonephila clavata (assembly GCA_019973975.1). NCBI lineage: Eukaryota > Metazoa > Arthropoda > Arachnida > Araneae > Nephilidae > Trichonephila > Trichonephila clavata. Next base: position 9,407 of record BMAO01023569.1, read on the forward strand.
GGACTCCATAAATTTAGAAATCTGGCCAAAAAAGGATAAAAAGAGTTTTCTCGGATCCATATACGTTTTTCTGGATATAGATATACACTCAGAAACATATAATATCCTTAGCTGTCCATCAAAAACGCATAACAAGGGTTCCTGCCATCTACTTGTGATAGAACTAGAGAATTCGAAACTATATTTTGACATTCCGCTTTTTTTGAGGTTCCTCCTCTAGATCCAGTTGTTCAAGTAACCACGCAAAGAGCTCATCTCCAAGTCAATTCAATATCAGCTTTAGAAATTACAGTTTTATAATAATAAATTTATATACTATACATAATATTTTATTTTATTTTAGATTTAAAAAATGCCCTTTCTCAGTTTTTGCCTGTAAATTTGGCATATTTAATGTACTTCTCTTCAGAAAAGAATATTCTCCTATTGGTAAAAAATATGTGATAAAAATTAAAATTTCGTTCAAATATTACTGTAAAAGCCTCGCTGTTATTTTTTTTTGTCAGTTCTAAATGTACATTCCAGATTAACACATTTGAAATATTTCAAAACATAAACTAACATAATATTTCATAGACATAATGAAATTAAGTAATAATTATCATTTAATATTTAAGATACGATGTTTTAAGTATAAATGGTTTTCTCTCTGAAATTATTAATTTATATCACTATTTATTTTGAAAGAAAAAAATGTTTATGACACCAATGTGTGACTGCTGAATTTCTGTATTTCTTTGATATTTTTCTTTAAAATAAATCATGACGTTCTCAATGGAATAAAACAAATATTAAGATTTATTTCATTTATGACACTTATGGTAGTTTAAAATTCGTTTTTTTATCACTTTTATAATAAAAGGATGCTAGTAAACGGTTAAAATAAATTTAAAATCTGTGAGCAGTATGCAATTAGATTTCTTAATCATATGCTGAATTTTAGAGCTGATTTTGCAAATCAATAAAAATATGCATTTTTATAGCTATATAAATCAAGAAAACCCTCTAAATACATAAAGGAATAGATTATATGGCGTCATTAGGTTTTTAATGAAATTAAATTATTTGTTCAGACTTGCATGATATACCTTCTTTCGAAATTCGAAAATTAAATGTTTTGTAATTTTATGGTTTTTGCCTCGGTGTCTCAGTTTACAAGAAAAAAAATTCTCAGAGACTTTAGTAAGAAAATAAACCTAAAAAATTACATATTTTTTAAAATTTTTTTTTGAGAAACATCACTTATATGTTTTCTTATATCAGAGAAAAATCGAAACTTGATGTTGTAAATAAGAACGATATTTCTAATTTTCAAAACAGTTAAAGTTTTTGCATTTAAACAATTATCAGTTTAAATAGTATTAAGTTACATATTTTACGTAGATTATTACTTCATGTTTCACTATATCCTGTGTTACAAATACACTCATGTCCATAAATCAAGGATAATTCAGAATCACACAGATATTGGACTCTAAAATAAAAATTTCACCTGTAGAATTATCACACACATCTTGAAGAAGAATATGCAAATTACGGGAAACCACCAGATGGCGCGGATAGTACGGCACAATGACGAGAGTGTAAAAGAGGGGTATATAAGGAATGGTGGCAAAGAAGTAAAATTGTTCACAAGCGCTTTAAAAGGCTTTCAGTGCAATAACCGCATTGTTATGGCACAAAAGAAGCATTTGGATGATTTTTTACGTGGTAGAATTATCGGACGACTGGAACGTGGACGTAATCAGCTGGGAGTATCCGAGGAACATGGAATCGGGCAGAGTGTCATCTCCAGGCTTTGGCAACGATTCCAAGATGATGGTAATGTGAATAGATGTTACAGCACAGGTCGCCCCCGAGTTACAACACCGAATGAGGACCGGTATTTGGCAGTTGCTGCCAAAAGAAACAGAAGGATCATAGCATCAGACCTATCTCTTCAGATCTCTTCAGCTATCAGTACGACAGTTTCAAGGCAGACCGTGTACAGACGTTTAGGACACATTGGTCTATATACTCGTAAGAATGTCAGATGTGTTCCCCTTACCGCAACTCAATGTCGCCTGCGATTAACCTGGAGTAGAGAGCATGCATTGTGGACACCGCAACAGTGGTCTTGTATGATGTTTTCCGACGAGTTTAGTTTTCAGTCTGATTCTCGCCAGACTTTCATATGGAGAGCGCCAGGTACCCTTTACCACCAAGAGAACACCATTAAACGACACCGTTACGGTGGTGCAGGATGGCTCGTTTGGTGGGGAATTATTCTTGGTTCCAGAACTGACCTGCATGTCCAGAGTGTAACGATGACAGGCCACACCTATCGGGATGTCATTCTGGAACAACATGTACGTTTTTTTCGGGGCGCCATGGGTGCTGAATTTCTGTTTAAGGATGACAACGCCCGTCCTCACCGTGCAAACATTGTAGACGAATGCCTTCAATCCTAGGTTATCACCCGTATGGATTGGCCAGCATACTCACCGGACTTGAATCCAATAGAGCATGTGTGGGATATGCTTGGCCGACGAATTGCAGCCCGTTAACCCCTCCCACCTGTCTACCGGAATTTCGGAGGGCATTGTTCGGTGAGTGATGTAATATTCCCCAAGATCAGATTGATAATTTGATACTCAGCATGCGTAGACTTTGTAAAGCCTGTATTGCATCGTCCGGGAGACGTAACTCGTATTAACCATCATACTAACCATGTTATACTGTTTTTTTAAATTTTTTTTAAAAATTTGCATAAGGTAGGGAAAATCGCAATTTTTATTAATTATATCAAACATATAGCATCCTTTTTGCTCTTTACCTTTTGTTTAATAAATAGACTTTCCAAATAAGTCAAATTTGTTTTGCTTCTGTCTCTTTATTTGCCTGAACTTCATTATCCTTAATTTATGGACATGAGTGTATATCATACAATGTGTCCTGTATTCCAGAATGCATTTTTATGATTTACAAAACTCGAAGTTTTCATTGATAAAAGAATTGAGTATCGATGCTTTGTAAAATGTAGCAGCTTTTGCCCAATCAAAGTTTTTCCTTCTTTCAAAGAAGAGTGGGTAGGATAAAAGAGGAAGGGAGTGACTTTTCATTTTGGGAAGATTTTTTTCGGGAGGGGGGGGGGTAAACAAAGAAAAGGGGATATAAATGGAAAAGTCAGGACATGAGAAAATATTGAAGTGGTTCCAAAAAAGAAAACTAAAATCCAAAAAAGAATTGAGTGTTTTCCAAGTGAGTGTGAAACTAGAAACAATCTCTTCTTAAGTTTATTTTTCAGATAGTGTTAAAATCGAATTCTAGAAATGCAAACAGATCCGAAGTCTTTAAGAAGTTTTCAAAACTATACGTGGTAAAATTCCTCAAACTTTGATTCAAGTGGTATATAGCCCCAAAAATGTTGACAATTTACTATTAATTACACTTATTCCAAAAATAAGATAAGCATTTAAAATTTTGTTTAATTTTGAAAATATTTCAACCTTAAAATTTTAAAATAAAATTATTTTTACTATTTAAAAGAAGAAAAAATATGTAATGTTTTTCAAGTTTTTTTTAACCTTTTGAAGTTTATTTTTTATTAATTTTCTTGAAAACGTAATTTTAACAGGTTCAGTTAAAATATAAAATAATACATAATTATGAGAAATCTTCCTAATTATGGAAACGTTTGATATAATTATAAGAATAAATTGTTGAAAAACATTCAATGAACTATCAATCAATTACCATATAAAGCCGCCCGTCCGGTATAGTGGTTAGTGACACTGACTGCGGTGCTGTAGGGCCTGGGTTCGAATCCCGGGGTAGGTATGGATGTGTTTGTGTAGTAACCTTTTCTTTGAGTTGTAAGTCCCGTGTGATACATTGTGTGTGCAAGAGGTTTTGTCTCAATAAAAAAACGTACTAAGTGGAACCTTGTAATAAATTTAGTTTGTAGTGTAATTGCCATATTTTCAGTTGTCATGAATGCATTATTCAAGAAACGATCATGAAGAATTGAATACCAAAGACATTAAATTTCTCAGGAAAGATTTCTAAAAAAATAAATAATAAATTTGAAAAAATAAGTGGGAAATGAATAATTTTGAAAAGCATAGCTGTTATAATTATTGCGTTAGTTTCTTATCGATATATTATCAAAATGTTTTGATAAAAGTTATTTTAAATATTAGTTCAATTTTTATCTGTTTTTTTTTTAAAATTCATTGACCAAAATATAGAATATATATAGTAATCTTATAAATTTCTTTTTTGAAAAATGAAATACAGTCTACTTTTGAATTTATTAAAAATTCTATCTAAATGAAAAGTAAAAAAATAAATAAATAAATAAAAAATCTGTATGCATTTCTTAAATTCTAATTCTATAAAATTTAATTATTATTTGTACCAAACTTAATGTTGTCATATAAGCATTTAAAGATCATTCAGAAACATCTAACTTTCTTTTTCTATTTTACAAATGTTACACCCGCATATACATGTGGGTGCATGTATTTGCAGCATTTATTGTGGTGAACATATTAGTCAAAAGTTGTAACTTTATATATGCTGCATTCGTCTTAGTTTTCTTACTACAGAGCTTCAAAACCCTTGAGGAAATCAGGAATAACCTTGTTCACCCAAAACATTTCTTAACGATTTTGTTAGCAATTAGTAGCTACTAGTCATTCCGTACGTCTCATATTAAAGTATTTGCCGTTCATCTGATGAGATTCACTGTACACAAACATTTTTTCTATTGTACATGGACATTTCTAAGTCTTGGAGAAAGGTTCTCCAGCAAGCTTTACAACTTTCTTTGAAGCTATCTTTTTGATGATGTCGACAAATAAAATTACACTTTTTTTTTTCAATTTCTTAAAAAACGTTTAAAGACCACAGTTAAACCTAAAATATGAATTACACATTCATAGTAGATATACATTACAAAAAAATGCTAAAACGTAAAAAATTCCGAAGTCTGGTGAATACGTGTTGTTGTTTCTTATCCCACTGGATCGACAGAGACATCTAGATCAAGTCCATGAACTCGTGCGTTTTAAAAATTGAAGAACTGTAGCAGGACTTAAGAGCAGCTAGCTCTTACGGCAACCTACACAAGCCAAGATTTAGGCATGAGCAAATAGGGTCACATTGCAATTCGGACAAGGAGGGTCAACTTTAAGATCTACCACATACCGTTGAGCTCGAGTATGTCCACTGCGAAGCCTAGCAAGAGTAGTTTCATCTCATCTACAGCTTGCCACAAGCAAATCAGTACCAGGACGGTTTCCTTTATACCATTGATATACGGGGCCTACCACCAAGAGGAACTGATATCTTGTTTGACCCATGTAGAAATTTTTGAAAAAGTAAGGCAGCCATCATGTGTAAATTCTTGATGGCTGCCTTCACGGAAGATGCATTGACATGATAAATAGACATATTGTTGTTGATCCACATTAATTTTTAGTAGAATATATCACATATATAGCAGACATACACACAACAAAAACGGGACGCAACGCAAATACAATAGCGTAGCAGAAACAAAAAGTGGCATATATTTGTCAAAGTGTGGTTTCTTAAAATACCAACCGAAAGTTCTGAACATCATATGAATTCCGTGAAAGGCTTCCCTGATTGACTGAAAAATATCGAAAAAAGTGGCTTGCAAAGGCACTGATTTAAAAACGCTGACAACATAAACTTGAAATGTTAGAGTTGAGGTTAAATCCCGTCAGGAGGTACTCTAACAGTTGATTAGTTTACTCGAAGTCCTGGAGGGCTCAGGACCATTACAAATTAAAAAGTCCACAAGAGAAAACCAACGTGAATTGTTACACACGTTCAAATACGCTAAATATATACATACATACATACATACACATATATATATACATATATATATATACAGAGAGAGTGAGAGAGAGAGATCAGAGATTGTTCCCGTTTTTAAATATCTCAGCCTAAAACATGAAAAATGCACGTATACGAATAACAAAATATAACATGATTGCTAAAAAACAATCACAGTGTAGTTGTAATAAAAAAATGGGAAATAGGTTTTTCATATTATTTTAAACAATTTTCTACCAATGCTTAAAATTACGAGTTTTCTCTACTATGAATGTTTTTTAAATAATAAATTCTTCTTTTTTCTCCAATATGCCCCGTAATTTTACATTAGTCCCTTTTATTAGGCTGCAGTAACAATAAGACTAGTTGCTTTTCCTTCGAAAAAATTATTGGTTTCCGATATTGTTTCAGTTTTGGAGTCAAAGAGTGTCATTTTTATTCCCGTTTTATAAAGTATTGATTGAAATATCTTAAGAAATACCCTTTTGTTTTTGTTTTATTTTTTGAAAAGTAACATTTCTCAAATCATTATTTAATAGGATTAAAATGAGCTGGTGTTATCTTTCAGAACAAATAACACTGGAAATTTGACACGTCATTTTAAAGAGACTACAAAATCGATAATGATTGGGAAAAATGATACACTGCAGGTAACTGATTCAGGAAATTTCAATGCGTAACACAGATTATTCCTAGATTTATTACATTGCACGAGGCAGGAATTAATGCTCTTGAAGTTAGATAAAAATATAATTTTATCTTCGGACTAAAAAAAACTGAATTATTTTTAGCAAAAAATTAAATTTTATAGCAAAATCATTAACATCTTTTTTGTTGTTGTTTCTAATACTTACTGGTCACCTCAGTGTCAGATCGTGGACATCTAAATTTATCGCAAAGAAGAGCTACATATTTATTTTATAGGTTTTCCTTAGCTTTGAACATCACACAGGTGACAGTACGATTTAGCTCGATTTCACACCAAGTTTGAGGGAAAACACCCTGGGAGTGGCCATTGGCACCCAACTCTCTTCCTTTTCCGTCAATCTTATGAGGGGACTTACGGCTCAACGGCTAGTTAAAATCCCCCCATGGCACAAAAGCACTGTGTTTTTACAAGCATGCATGCTTTCCCCCGTATTCTAACCCAGGCATTACAGTACAGCAGTCATCTTCACTAACCAATATACCAGATGGACGAAATGTAACAGATATTGTTGAAATTGATATCAGCATTAATGAAGCATTAGAGTTGTAAAGAAAAATAATTTGTTCCAGTTTTCATTTTACATTAGCTTTTGCAAAAATATAAAAATCATACCAAATGGTAATCTCATGATTAAGTACTCTTAGTTACTTAGCTTTGATTAATATTTTAACAGCTTAAAACTTAAAGAGCAAGAACGAGATAGCGGTATATTATATGCAAAACTTTCAATTGAATAACGACTGGAAACAAAGGCATAATATACTTTCATTATTAATTTCATAATTGGAGAAAAAAGACGTGAATTGAGCATAAAGGTAACTACACTTTTTTTCTGGCTAACAACTTCCGTGAAGCTTATAGTAACGTAAAATTAGTGTGGAACGTAAAATTAGTGATGAACATTTTATGCAATTTTCCAGAAACATTTTATTTAGAAATATCATAGTAGCTTGATGATTGAATAGATTGTGTATTTATTTATTTCAATTATTGTTTAATTAAACTGTATGTAGAAGAAAGTGCTATTGAGATAACATATCTACGATTTTTGTGTTACGGTCAAGTAAATTGGAAAAACTAAATATTAAAAATGCCTAAAGATATACCTAGAGGAGAATGTATTAGAAAAAGTTATTTTTGAATTGCATGCTTTTGATGTGGCACTTGCAGAAACAATATAGAAATAGATAATTCCTTTGGAGAATACTTTAATAATAGGAGAGCATGAAGCAACAAAACATAATTTAAACTTCTCATATAAATTGATTACTATTCATAATGCAATTACAATAATTACTTCGAAAATATATTACCCCATGTGAGGACTCTTTACATATGAAATGGACAGTTAAATCTAATGTATCTTCTAAATAACAATAATTGAATAGAAATAATGAAATAACAGACATAAAGTTACAAAAAAAATCAAAGTTTTCTTCAACTACTGTTCATCATAAGGGGCATTTAAAGCGCAGTTGTATACTAAACGCAAGAGATATTTGTGTGAGCTGATTTTCTTCAGTTAAAATGCATGTTAAAGTGTATATCATTGAGACCGGGCTAAGTGAAGGTAGTGTGATATTCTGAGAAAATGACTGCATTTTTAAATGCGTTAAATTATATATTTCGAAATAGTTTCCGTTTCATATTTGAATCATATTTACAGTAATTCTAAGCACATTCATTCACTCTCGTGATTTGAATGAGTGATTGAACATTAACTTCATCATACTCAGCTACACTTCGCTACTCACTCAGCTACTCTTCGATATTTTGAATCATGGTCAAGTGACGATGGCGACACCTGAGCTGTCACCACGTCTCCAAATGTCCACATCAACGTGAGGACGTTTGAACCCTGACAGATTTAACGTGCATCAGCCCCTCTACACAATCTTCAGCGGCACTAGTCTCGAACTCATGACATGTCGACCACGAGTCCACGACCTTAACCACTAAACTCCCATGGCCTTCTCGCGTGATTTGAAGAAGTAAGACAAAGTTACGGTTCAGATTTCACTTAGTAATTGAGTCTTCACTAAATAAAAACGTTTCGCAAAAAAAAACTATGTTGCAATCGTTAAATCATCAAGCATTTGTACACCGAGTTAGATTTAGTTACAAATCAGATATTAAGCAACGGAAAACTGATAACATTAAAGTATTAATATATATATATATATATACTAAAACAATAAATACAGCCATGATAGTTGAGTGGTAATAATCGCGATGTCATGACCGGTGTAACTTTTTTCCGAGCCTTGGGTTTGGGTACTGGTGCCACAAAAATCTTGCAGGGCAGAAAAGCTTAAACACATTAAATCTGTAGAACTCAAATTCCTCGTGTTGACAAGGTAAGAAAATTTGGTGAAGGAGTTTCCAGTTAAAATGACATCCTTGTCCCTTAAACTTAGTTCAAAATTAGAAAATGCATCACCATTCATGTTTCTCTAAGGTTTATTATTTTTTTTTATCCAATGCATGTGCTTGACTTATTCACCATTTGACGCCGAGCTTCCTAGTACCAACTGACGACGTCGTCAGTCGGATGTTCATCAAGTCCAGTGTATTGGAGCAGATGGTTGCCATCCATAATGGCGGGGCCCCAGAGTGTACAGGCCTCGTCATCAGCTAGGCCAAGTCAGTGAAGGTATATTACCAAAATGTCCGGTCCGGTGGTTAGGTGAAAGCAAGCAACGGTCTCGGCTCTCACCAGGTGCCTTGGGTTAGGACCGAAAGTGGCCACTGTTTCCCATGGCTTTCCAAGTCACTTCGTGTCTTGGGTCACGGCAGTACATTTGTCAATGTGTGTGGATATAATGCTCTTTGCTCATCTGAGTGTCAAGGGGACTTCCAGTTGAGACGAATCGGCACTCTCATTGCGGAGGATTCCAACATGACTTGGAACTCTCACTGTAAGTCCACAGTCCAGGCATATGAAATTAGTTCCGCAATTTTAGTTCGGCATAGAATTGTGTTAAGGCTGTGAGTTGGTGTGTTACTGCTTAAGGTTGAAATTGCAGCTTGGGAGTCTATGAAGAAACTCTTGCAGGAGCTAGATCAGCAGTAAGTAATTAATTTGTTCCTCTATTGTACGTTACGTGTTGTTTCAAATTGTGACATTAGATGATAATTACTCAATAACATAATACATTAACATTCAAACGTCATTTAATGAATTTAAGTGGAACTATCTTTATCATTAACACTAAATTGTTATGTTTGGTAGTATTAAAAAAATAATATTTAAATTCTATAACTGTTAGTACGTTTTTTACTTGTATTATTTAAATGAAGTGCAAAATTAAATTTTTTTCTTAATCTACATGAATTTTAATTAAAAAACTTTGAGAACTAATAGGAACACAGTATGATGAAATTAAAAGCAAAATCTGTCAAAATTCAAAGAAAATTTTCTTAGCCTAAATTATCTTTTACATAATTTACTATAATCTACCAGAATTCGAAAGCTCTAAGTTAAAAAAAAATAATCAGAGTTATGATAACTTGTATGCTCATTTTTATTCATATCCCAATAGCAAATAAAAATTTTAAGTTGTAATATATCAGAAAGAAAAAAAAATAACTCATTTATCTTCTTTAAAATACGAAGGATGTTTTCCTATTGTGCCTAATGCTTTGAATTTTTTTAATTTTACAGGCAACACACACACAAAAGTTGATATGCATTTTTAAATAAAAAATACATATTTAAAAAAATAGCTATTTTTTTAAATTTACTCGTTTTTTAAGCAGTTTTCAATAAGCATTGAGAAAAAAAAGAATTTTACTTATATCATTCATGTTAACAGTAAACCCATACCAACTTTTGTTATACAAAGCTTGTGATGTATTTGTTAATGAAATTTTCTGTGTGTACATCAATTATTGTAGGTAAAGTAGCATTTAAAAAAAGCTTCATAAATTTTAAATCTTTTCTTTAAAAACGTTCAGGATTTATATTCTGGAGTATTTTGAAAACGAAATCTGTTTCACGCAATCTATATACATTGGTTGTAAGCAAAAAAATTGTAAAAATGATTAAATCAAAGATTTTTTGTATAAACCCTTTTATGTCCCCTTAACTAATGAAAATTTTTTCATGACGTTAAGAACATTTACCAACTTACGTATTTTTCTGCAACATAACATACACAAAACAGTTTCTGTGGTTATTTTTTCATTGTGTGTGTTTGAACTTTGCTTGCATATTATAAATCTAAGTTTCTGCTATGCAATTAAATACAATTTATTAAATCTTCAGAAGGTACATTGACAAAATTGTGGGTATATGAATATATTTTTTGGATTAAAAACATACCATTTATTTTTAAAATTTTGTTAAAAAATATTTTTTCTCAATGGAAATATTTTGTGAACCTTGTTTTTTATCTTCATAATTTTTAAATAATTGTGTAAAGAAGACTAAGTAAAAATGATTACTTAATATTAAGTTCTGTATTTCCTCTGACATAATCATATTACAGGTTGGATGTGTGTTGTTTATGGATAGAGATGCAGTAAGCATAAACGTAACAAAATGAACAATTTTTTTTGCTGACACTGATATACATAAATACAAAATAGTGTTCTTCTGAGCTGATATTTTGACAATTTTTTAGCCCACAGTAAAGAAAAAAATCCTAGCATTAGTGAAATATTTTTAAATTACTTTCTTACTTATACTTCCAACAAAAGTAACTAAAGCTAATTATATAAAGTAGGAATTTATTAATAAATGAAGTTCTTCCTTACATCTCCTTATTTTACATTTGCTACAACTATAATGTTTAATTCACGTTGTTTGATGCTAGATTATACAAACGTACATTAAGAATTATAACATTTACCTACTTTTTGTTTATCTGCGCTATATTTGTCTCAAAAGAAGTTTGAATCAGATATTATTAAGATTGAATGAATGTCAGAAATAATCTGTACTGCTCCTTTATATTATATTTAAATCAATTTAATAGTGAACACCAACTCAGATAAAGTGAGTCTAGATATATAACTGAATATTAATAAAATCTTACATAGTTTTATTTTACAGTCTTTTAGTTCCATGTCTTTCAGTTTGGACTTCAGAAAATGTTTATTTATGATGTTTGTTTTAAACTGAAAAGAGTTATAAATGAATTTTCTTCAATATATGTCTTATGATTTGCAAAATTTGATCATACAATTTCTGAGAATCTAAAAGATTATCAAAGATACTGACATAACTCTATAAATTTTAATGTATTCTTAGGTAAGAAAGAGAACAATATTGCAAAATAGCATATTTTTATTTTATAAATACTTAACATATGAATCTGAAGCTATATGAAAGTATTCTAATTTCACTTTCATTTCCTTGAAATTTTGAACCATTGTGAAATGACGAAAATTACACCTGAGCTCGCACCTTTCTTCTAACTTCTACGCCACACCAACGAGAGCATCTTGACCACTGGGAGACAATTACTTTAATCGGTGGTATTATGATCAAAGCTCACAGACCATCTTTCAGAAGTCTCATTCGTCTGTCATCCATTTACTTAAGATAAACCAGAAATCTGTCAAACTTGGTTTTTGATGTAAATATGTGAAATAGCTTTTCAAATTGATTCTTTTCTTTCATCAAAGAGTTTTGCATCTTCACTGTAAGACATTTGGAGTAGAAACCTACGATACGCAAAATTATATTTTGCTTCTTTATGCGGAACACTTTTCTGTATAACTTTGAGGATGCTCTTTTTATTTATATCTTCCTCCCTCAAAAATTTCTTTTCGAGGGTACTCGATTGGAATAACGCTTTCTGTCTAGAAATTATTATTGAAAATATAGGAAAAAAGTCAACGATTTCTTGGACGGGAAATAGAATAAAAGAGAAAGGAAAAAAAAGCGGAAGAAAAACGGAACACGCTGAGGAACAAGCCAGTTCCATCAAAAAAACGCTCTCTTCCCATCTCGATCTTTCCAGATGGATAACGGGAACAGTGGTTGGTATAATTCGATATCAGAATTAAACAGTGCATTTGAACCACGGCCAAATATCGGAAATGGTTCGAGAGATAATTGTTCTTTCAACAGACCCTGTTGAGAAAAGCAAAGGGGAGGTTCAGATATTTACAGCCAGTTTGAAAATTAACTCTGCAGGTATCCTCATGTAATAAAATTGTCATGAAGGCTTCATTTGAAACACAGCAAGGGATGCATAACACTGGCGCCTATTTTTTTAAGATACCACATATTTTTTTTTTCTCCCTTTGAAATCAAAATAACATTACGTGGTAATTTTTTTGACATTCATTTTATTATTTTGTAAATGTCATTGTCACGTTTATTGGATGTATGGGATTGCTTGAATGTACATATGATGGTGTTCTCCCCATGTTCACCAAGATAATTATTTTGTTTTAAGTCTACAGCAGAACATAAATTTAAATTGTCGTATGGGACGAACATATATATATATATATATATACCAAATTTCAATAGTTTATTAACAGGTTATTATTATAAATTTATTCTTCTTCTTAGATAGTTATAGATAACCCCAATTTCTAATTTTAGATAAAATTACTCTTTTTAAATTTAATTTAATTTTTACATTTTTTAAGTCCTATAATCTTAGTGTCCCTTTGATAATGGTAGTATGTTTACAATTCTTACTTTATTACTTCTAATCCTTTCATACTTTTCCTGCTACTTTTCAGCCATTGCTTTGCTTTGAATATGTATTTGGGTCCAGAATCTGGCAATAACTTGTTTATTGTACTCAGATTTAGCGCGGGCTCTGTATTTCTGTATGCAATTTTTAGGTAAGTTACCTTTTTCTCATTATGGATTTAGATTTCCTATCCATTATTTTTAATAGGTTTTTGCTCATTATTATTAACAGAAAAAGGGGAAGGTTGGTTGGCCACAAAACATGTTCAACCCCACTTTTATTTAAAATTTTTATATATAAGCTGTCCTAAGTCAGCAATGTTGATAATACTGTAGCATCCATTCTTTTATATTTAACTCTATTATTAATTTTTCATATTTCCTTTTAAATTCAGTTGTCTGGTTACCTTGCAATTTCAATTCTTTTCAGTTTTAATCATGTTTATTCATCTCTCTCTTGTAGAGAAATTTTGATATTATATATATATATATATATATTATTTCAAGCTAGGGTCTCATTTTTTATGTTGTATACGTGCGTTTGACACAGACCTTTATTGCAAAATTAAGATGCCAGCATTCCTATAGCAAAATTATTTTAAATGGATTATTAGTATATCTAATATTATGCAATACTTAGTAAATATATTTGATTAAATAAGATATAAACAAACGCATTTTTATAACGTAAACTGGAATTTAAAGTTTACAATTGAATACAACATGCATGATGTTGAATATGTCTAAATGTCAGTGTATATTTACCATATATTATGTTAATTAATGGTTTTGTAGTATTACTTTCTGATATATATTTTTATTGTTAAGATGTACCGAAAAATCTAGCGTATTATACGCACTTTTAACTTAAAAAATAAAATCAAAATTTACGGGTTTGCGTTAAACGACAGGTATAAAACAATACATTTAATGACAATAAGAAAAAAGATAGGAGCAAAGAAAATACTGTTTATTTAAAAAATTGACATGCCTAATGAACTTAAAGGTTGAACTTGTAAAAGTATACTGTTTCTGCAAAAGCCTGGGATAATACCTTTTATGAATGATCTAAAAACATAACAGCATTGCTCGAGTACATAATAGCTTTCTTCGCATAAAAAGGAGGTGCATGTTATAAGGAAATATACCTAAAAAAATTCAGCTTGAAAGTATAGTTGCGCGTTAAACACCAGATTTTACGAAACATATTACCCAGATAAATGCTGACTCACTTTGGTCTAGGTTATATTGTAAAAAACAAAAATCCATTGTGAGAAATAAAATATGTTTATAATACAGATTGAATAAATGTATTATATTTTTCAACGTTTATTGATTTATTTAAAAAATATTTACATAACACATGGGCTGAAAAGTCCCGGGCCTAACACATAGATGGCGCTAGTTTTATTGCAGTCACCATTTTTTCAGTTAATACTAACCTTCAAAAGACAGCTGTTAAAATTTCATGATATTCTATTCATTAGTTTGTGAGTTATTGTGCTAAGAGTGACGCTACTTTTGTTATTTTCAAAACAATGGATCAAAACCAATTTTGTGTTTTAATTTTACACTGCTTCTTGATGGGGAAAAATACCGTTCAAGCGAAGCAATGGCTTCAAAAGTGTTATGGGGACTCCGCTCCATCAGAAACAACAATAAAACGTTGGTTTGCTGACTTTAAACGTGGTCGTAGAGACACCGATGATGCAGAACGCAGTGGACGCCCAAATGAGGCGGTAACACCAGAAAACATTAAAAAAATTCACAAAATCGTTTTGAATGATCGAAAAGTGAAGTTGCGTGAGTTAGCTGACATCGTAAAAATATCAAAAGAACGTGTTGGCTTTATATTGCATGAGCATTTGACTATGAGAAAGCTCTGTTCAAAGTGGGTGCCGCGTTTGCTCACTGTTGACCAAAAACGAGAACGTGTTGATGATTTTAAGCAGTGTTTGGCCATGTTTAAACGTAACAAACTGGAATTTTTGCGTCGATATGTGACAATGGATGAAACATGGATTCATCACTTCACTCCGGAATCAAAACGATCGTCATCTGAGTGGACAGCAACTGGTGAACCTCGTCCAAAGCGCCCGAAAGCACAACAATCGGCTGGAAAGGTTATGCCCTCGGTATTTTGGGATGTGCGTGGTGTAATATTCATCGACTATCTTAAGAAAGGAAATACCATCAACAGTGAATATTATATAGCTTTATTGGAGCGTTTGAAGGCCGAAATTACATAGAAACGACCGCATATGGCAAAGAAAAAAATTTGTTTCATCAAGACAACGCACCGTGTCACAAGTCAATCAAAACAATGGCAAAACTACATGAATTGAACTTCGAATTGCTCCCACATCCACTGTATTCGCCAGATTTGGCTCCCAGCGACTACTGGCTGTTCGCAGACCTGAAAAAAATGCTAGCCGGTAAGAAATTTCGCACGAATGAAGAGGTTATCGCTGAAACTGAGGCCTATTTTGAGGCAAAAGATAAATCGTTCTACAAAAGTGGTATTGAAATGTTAGAGCGGCGCTGGAATGATTGCGTTGCTCTTGATGGAGATTACGTTGATGAATAAAGGTAATTTTGAACCAAAAAACTGTGTTTTCTTTGTTAGGCCCGGGACTTTTCAGCCTATGTGTTATTTGCACGAGAACCTAAATAAGGATTCCTACATCAATAGAATTGAAATGAGTGTAGTAGCTAGTTTATGTAGCTAATACTTTTTTTTAAAATATTGATTTTAAAAATTTCGTTTATGTGTTAAATATGTTTATTAATAACATAGCGATATAATAATAATAATAAATATAATAATAAAATATATTTGGGAAGAATTGCAAAATGATTTTAGTTTTTATTTACATATAATATTACAAAATCACTTTATAATTCCAAAAGTAGTTCTTTGATGATTTCGTAAATTCTTAATTCCATGGTTTTCAATTTCAGTAAGTCCTTGAGAATTTTGAATAAAAAAAATATAGCTTCATACATAAAAAAACAGATTTGACCAAAGTTATTAGTAGAATTTTCAATATCTTTATTACTTGCTTATTGGCAGAAAATTCTTCATCATTAAAAATCATATAAATTCAATGCCTATAATTTTCTTCATAATCCATCTAATATATATATATATACAATGATTTAAAGTAAGCTTGGGGAACTTTTCAGGAAAATAATTTTTATAAAGACAGTCATCGAACTTTCCTCACACGGAGACAAACGAACACCAACTGTGCCCATTTTTAATTGTATTGTATATTTGCTTCTATATAACTGCAAAATCATGATTTTTAGTTTCGATTTCGGATGGAGAGTATAGCGTGGGAAAATACGGTCAAAGACCGTAAAAGTTAATGAGCTGGGATTGGAATCTAATTGACCGTCTTTCGGAGAAGTATGAGCTGTATATTTTAATATGCGAATATGTGTATTGAGAAAATAAATATCAGATGAGAAATATAACTTTGTTTAGGTTACAGAATAATAATCATTGCATGCAAATATATTCATATTCTCCGTATGTTCTTTGTCTTGCTTTACCTTAGCCCTAAGTGGTATACAAGTTACTTTTATGCCGATAAGATAAAAAAAAAGGTAGAAAATATTGAAATTTATGTGAGTAAAGTTAGATGAACAAAATCGTGAAAATGAATGAATTATATTAATGTAAATAAAAGTGTAAGAAATCCGAATAATTTCAAATTTTAAAAAGCTTTCTAACCTTAAATTTAACAAATGATAAGATAAAAAAGGAGAACAATAATAATTAAGTAGTACGCATAAATGATTTATGTAGTACGCTAGGGATTTTTTTAAAATTCAAATGTAAGTTAACTTTTGATAAAAACAAGGAAAATAAAAAAAATAATAAGCTTTGTGCAAAATTAAGTACAGTCATACAGAAAAAACGCACATATGAGAGATAAATGATGTGTCAAATTTTATGCAATGCAGAGAATCAGAAGAAAAAAATAAGTAAGAAAAATCTGTGCTGAATAAACTAAATAATACTGGTTAACGCACTTTGTTTTGTCAAGAATCAAAACTGAAGTTCTTGAAACTTTTCTTTTTCCTTTTGCACTACATTGAAAAGAAAAATAAATGTTCGAATATTTCCAAGAAACTTATATGAATCGATATGTCGTTACTTGGTTCCTGAGGTGAGTTTACACGTTTTTCTAGATTAGATTTTGCTCGGATTATTCCCTTTTATCGGAGAAAAAAAGTTGAAAGCAAAGTTTATGCAACACATACCATCAGCACATATTTTAATATTATTTCAAAAACTTCAAAATATTTGAATATGAAAGACCACGCAGCGGTTAATACTCCAGCATTTCTCCGAGACGGATAAAGGGAAAAAAATCATAAACACCAACTGTTATTTTCCCACGGGATGAAAGAGAAAATTACTTATTTACTTATAGTTTCTAAGTTATGCATTTATTATGAACATCTTTCAGCTTTGGGCCTAATCTTTCAAACATACTTTTAAAGCATGTTTGAAAATTTTCATTATCATTTTTATTTATATTAGAGTAAATATTTAGGCCGTAAGATGATTAAAATATTCCTAATTTATTCAGTGTTGTTTTTTGTATACACCGAAATAGCAAATTCCACGTTATTAAATCCTTTGAATTCATTTTTTTCCTATGTAAATATATAAATTGCATTTGACTATAAATTAGAGGTTATTTTTTTATATTAGGAAAATTTTACTCGATGAGGAGTATTTTACTGAAAGTGTACATATATTATTCCATAAAATGTAAACGTCTTCTAATATGTTTAATTCATGCAAATATTGTTTGCCCTTTGTTTAAAAGACTATGTGTAAAATAAGTTTTGTATTGTGTTGGGAATCAAAACACAGAAAACTCGCAATTTTATATTTATATAAATTTAGCAAAAAGGAAAATAGAAACGTTTTAATGGAGTTTATTTTTTTTTAATTTAAAAACATCATTCTTTTTTGTGTCTATTTGTTTAACAAAATTAAAGTAGTATAGAAAATACTACCTTTGAGCAAATAAAATAGCACATTCATTGCTCATGAAATGTGTCATACCATCTGTAAATGTGGGTATTGACAACGAATCTTGTAATTATTTACCGTAAATTAAGATAAAATTCAGTTTAATGTTGATCTCGTCTAACTTCGACGTAAACACTAATGACAAATAAAAAAAGGAACAAAAATTTGGAAGTTCGTTAGTGGACATCGTGAGAAATGCTTTGAATTTTCACATCATGCGGTCGTACATTTGATCAAACTGTTAATTCGTTGCAATCTGGATTTAAAATCAGCAAATTCTCTATGTAACATTTAAAAATATGGTTAAAAGCAAGGTGGCCAGTCCCTTAAATATTCTAATTCAAAGGATAAAACACGGATTAATTTGTTTTTACAAAAGAAGAATAATTAAAATTTTACTCCTGCAACATCAAACTTTCGCAGTTGATAAGATTTCTTGAGTGCCTGTGTGTCTTGAGTGATCTTGGCAAAACAAACATTTCAGCAGCTCCTTTTCAAAATAAAAATAAAATATCCGGCAGATTTTCGGCTCACATTCATGCTCTACTTTTCAAAGATCCTTCTTAATATTTACATTGAAGGAGCATGAACTTCGAATTTTGGGAAAGTATCGATGGTCCAAGCACATTGATAAAGATTATACTACTTTGAATCATGTTTGTGTATCTTACTTATATAATCAACTTTTCTCAATTTCAGTACAAGGTATTGAAATATAGGCCATAATCAATCTATTATACATTTCATCAACATTTTATTTTATTACGTTCTGTTCTTGGAATTGGAAGTGGCAGTCCAAGTGTTATCCTCCTGAAATGAACATGTTTCAAAATTACGAGGTCCATTTGCAATAGTTCTCGTACTGTTTCAAATGTATCTTCATTCAAGTTTAGGATCACATTTTGTTAAAAATAACTTTTAATTAATGTAAATTTTGATATAAGTTTTATTTAATGAAGAAAAAACTATTTTTCCTTTGTCTGTATTCTCTTTTATCCTTTACTTGTAAGTTTTAGGAATCTACATTGTCTGATATTGGCATTGATTTGCTTCTTCTCTTGGAAAAGTGTATCATGAGTTAAATCATATTATGATGTATTTCCTATAATGAATTTAATATATTCAATAAATTACACACATACGTTAAACATAAATTAAATTTATTATCTAATTCGATTTGCAAAGAATAGGTTTCGCATAAAAATAACTAGTTATTAATACAGTATATGTCGAAACTCAGAAGCTCTACGAAAAATGTCCCCATTTGCAGTTAATGTGTTTTCCAAAGACAATTAAAATCTCTAAGCACTAAAGCATTTCCCAGACAAAAGAGATTTTTATAATTCTTCTTTCTGAACGAGTTCTTTTGTTTCATTTAAAAAAAAAAGTTTCTTTTTGATAGAATTAGTTTCAGAAAAAAACGCGTTTTGTATTAGGTAATTTAATGGGATGGGTTATTAAATTCTTTTTAGCCAATACAATGTATCTAACCATATCAAACTATTTGTTCGATATTCACAGAACTATCGGTAAAATAATAGGAAGTGGTTCAAATTAGATTTCCTTTTAAGCGTGTTATATATTTTATGAAGAAATTTAATTTATAAGCTTCCTTGAAAATAAACTTGATTTTTTCATTTAATTTACTGACATTCCAACTGCTGCTGCCAATTAAAACATATGCTGAAATAAAATATAAAGTTACTTTTGTGATTGGTTTTCATATAATAAATGAAGAAAACAACAACTTATTTTAAAATATGACTGAAATATTCATATAAGTATAGATATAAGATTAGCAATTGGTAAAAATTACAACTGTTTGCATATTTTAGTTGATAGTAAAAAAGAATAGTTAGTCTGTTAAAATATTTAATTTTTAATGTAATTATTTAATTGTTTGCTTATAAACTTCCAATTTAGAAGGTATACGAGGGATACTGATGGAAGACCTCAAAATTTTGTGCTTTAATGAAGTTGTGAAGATGACACAAACTGGTACCTCCTTCTCCAATTTTCACATCACATCAACGGGAGGAATTTGATCCTCGACAGATTTTGCATGTTTCACTTTAAAAAAGATAATTCTAGATTTCAGACTAAACATATAAAGGTTAAGCTAATTTTTTATTAATAAAAACACTCTAAAAGTTACTTTGACGTTGATCATTTAAATAAGAAAAGAAATATTGTCTTGTGTAACTCTTTAGAGCAGTGGTCCCCAATCTTGGAACCCAAAATTGGAAAAAATTGTAGTGGGCATCGAGGAAACATTACATTACTTTCCTTTTATTTACTATGCTGCATTTCTCTTGGGTTTGGGTGACTTTTACTTTATATTCCTTTTTTTTATGTAACTGTATTTTATTTAGAAGGGATGTTTAAATTCACTGAAATTAACATAAAATCAAAACAATCTAAAATACAAACATTCAACGCCCCCTCTCTTCTCTTCAGCCCGGACCGCGGTAAAATTATGAAATGTTGACCGGACTGTGGCGATAAAAAGCTTAATGAGTACTAATTTGTAGCAAACCTTCTGTTGTTGAATTAGAGAAATATATATGACTAGCTGTTACCCGCCCGCTTCGCTGGGTATTTCATGATGTTTTATAAATTTTTACTGCTTATATATATGCATACATTATTGATATCTAAGTCATAGCATTAAGAATTCGATTGAATTGAAAAATATACTTATACCTGTAACTGTCACCTGTTGATAAAAAAAAGGGCAGAACTCATCTAATTTGTATTTTCTAAAAATCTCTAAAATTGAAGCATAGAATGATGTTTGCTCTTTCGTAACTCAAAAACCAAGTGGATTCCCGCAAAACCAATTTTCGGTGGATCTCTACTCCGTAAATTGAACATGCAAGCCAAATTTCAAGTCTAAATCTAACAGAAAAAAACAAAAGTTTTACTATCAATATCCCCGTAATCCCGTTGAGAGCCGTTTTCCAAAATTACCGCTCTTAGCGGATTTCAATTCAACAAAAGAAAAATGCAAACCAAATTTCATTATTATAGTCCTTGTAGCTCGAAAAAAGTAATTTTTTTTGTCAATACGTCCCAGTAACCTCCTGCAACCCCCCAGAACTCTTGATTTGCTTAAAATTTATTCTTAGTGGATCCCTATTCAACAAAAGAAACATGCTTAACAAATTTCAAGTATATGGGTCTAACAATTAAAAACAGGAATTTTTTTCTGTAATTCCTCTTGAACCCTCGCAACCATCCTTGGGGGGCAATTTTCGTTTTACTCTTTGTTAGAGGAACTCTATTCCATGAAAGGAACATGCCTACCAATTTTCAAGCAGGATGATCAAATAGTTTAAAATGGAAATATTTATCGATTACGCCTCTTAATCTCCCGAAATTAAACTTGGTAGTTGATATTCGCGAAACCAATTTTGTAGCGGTTCTCTACTTTACGAAAGGAATCTGCTTATCAAATTTCAAGACTGTACGTCTAATAGTTTAAAAATGGGGATAATTGTCTATAACGCCACTTGAGCCCCCGCAACGCCAATTCTGGGTCTGTTTTCACAAAACCCATTTTGTAGGGGAATTGCACTCTATGAAAGGAATCTGCTTAGCAAAATTTGAAGACTGTGCGTCCAATTATTTAAAAATGCAAAAAAATTATCAATAACGCCCCTTGAACCCCCGCAACACCACATAGGGGTCGATTTTCACAAAACACATTTTGAAGTGTATTTCTATCCTATGAGAGGAATCTACTAACCAAATTTCAAGAATATGAGTCTAATAGTTTAAAAAAAGAAATAATTATTTATATCTGGCCTAAGCCCCCGCAACACCCCTTGGGGTCAATTTTCTCCAGAAACCATTTTGTAGCAGATATTTACTCCATGAAAGAAACATTCCTACCAATTTTCAAGCAGGTAGGTCAAATAGTTTAAAAACGAAAATATTTATCTCTTACGCCACTTATTCCCCGGCAACGCCACTTAGAGGTCTGTTTTCACAAAACCTTCTTATAGCTGATCTCTACTCTATGAAAGAAATCTCTTTATCAAATATAAAGACTGTGCGTCTAATAGTTTAAAAATGGAAATAATTATCTATAACGCCCCTTAAGTCCCCTCAACGCCACTTGGGGGCAATTTTCACGAAACCCATTTTTAGCGTATCTCTACCCTATGAGAGGAATCTGCTTACTAAGTTTCAAGACTGTACGTCTAATAACTTAAAAATAGGAATTTATAACGCCCCTTAAACCCCCCGCCCCCGCAACACCCATTGGGGGTCAATTTTCCCAAAACCCATTTTGTAGCGGATATTTACTGCAGGAAAGAAACTTGCCTACCAATTTTCAAGCAGGTAGGTGAAGTAGTTTAAAAACGGATATATTTATCTATTACGCCCCTTAATCCCCCACAACGCCACTTAGAAGTCTGTTTTCACAAAACCCGTTTTGTAACTGATCATTATTCTACGAAAGGAATATATATATATATATCAAATTTAAAGACAGTGCGTCAAATAGTTTAAAAATGGAAATAATTATCTATAACGCCCCCTAAGCCCCTGCAACGGCACTTGGGGGTCGATTTTCACCAAACTCATTTTGTAGCGGATCTCTACTCTCTGAAAGGAATCCGCTTACCCAATTTCAAGATTGTACATCAAGTAGTTTAAACATGGAAACAATTATTATTAAAGCCCTTAACCCCCCGTAACGCCCCTTGCGTTTCGAATTTCGGAAAATCCGTTCTTAGCTGATGTCTACTCTATCAAAGGAACATGTCTACCAAATTTCAAATCTGTAGGTTGAACAGTTCCAGAGATTTCGTGATTAGTCAGTCAGTCGCTTTTCTCCTTTATATATATAGATTAAGAGTCTAATGTTGTTATTTGTTCATTAATGAAATGAAAATAATAATATGGTTATTTTTCTAAGTTGAAGTATTGTAGCGATAATTGAAATAATTTGTTTTTCTAACAATTTAAAATTAAAAAAAATATTTTTTAAAGTACTTCTTAAAATAAAATAAATATCTAAATATCTAATGAATATCCACAGAAATACTTTTTAAAAATAGTATAGTTACAATATATATATTAAAGAAATAACTTTCTACCAGATATACGAAAAAAATAATTAAAATTATAATTGTTAAACACAGAAGAGTTATTTCAATACATTAATTTATAAAAAGGAATTTTATGTATTAATATCACAATTTTACGTTTCTTATAAGTATAATATTAATCAATTAATCTTGAATAATCCATATTACATTTGGAATATGCGCTTCCTTAGATTAAAAATAACTCCCAAAAAATCAAATAGTATTTGATTTAGATCAATTATTCCTACCACATGCCGCGCATAGATCAAATTCATTAAATCAGTATCAATGCCCCACAAAAAATTATACATTAGTTACAGCAGCATTGAAACAAAGAAACGATTAATATTCTAAGATTTATGGCAACATTAAAATTCTACAAAGCAAAGGCATTTAATTTAATCCATAAATGAGCTTTCAAGGTAGGAAGCCGTATCTCATCTGCAAGAAAAGCTCATTTGAGCAATTCCTACCAAATGACAAAGAAAGATTAGTACGATTTTTACAAAAGGAGAAATAAAAATATCTCCCCTTCTAAGCACTGCCTGATCTCTCTACCCAATCCCTACAATATATTCCGGGAATTAAAAGTCGCTTTGGAACAAGTTAGTGCAGAGGGGAGGGACCCCGGCACGAGGGCTCACCTATTAAAGAGTGCGTTCTGAGACAAATGAGATTCGAATACTGTGATGAATTGCTATGCTATGGGCCCGAAAAAGAAAGCGGTAGCTTTTGAAAACAGATGAAATGACTCCGGTGCTTTCTACCGTGGCGACATACATTCCCCCTTCTATTGCTAAGGGAGTGTTCGAAGCTGAGGAAAGATAGATGTGCAGGGATTCGAATGTTTTTCTGAATTATCCGAATTCACTGCCCTAGAAAAGTTGCTTTTCGATAAATTTCGGGAGAGAGAACTCCTTTTAAGGGGAAGGGGCGTGTGAAAGTCATTAAAACGCTTTCTCCGGTACGGTTTAATGTTCCTCTTTCTTTTGGTTTTTCTGAAGTGAAAGAGTGATCTTATTTTTAGGAAAGGGGTGGTGAAAAAAAAGTCTTAATGGTAATGTGGGAAGTGTTCTTTTATATGGACTTGCATAGCAAGAAACGAAATAAATGGTAGTGATCATTTTGTTATTAGTTTTGGCATTTTTTTGTGATTTAATGTTCTTTGTTTTCAGTATTACTTTAAACTCAGTAATTCTATATTGACGAATTTTTTGTATTCATTCGGATTCCCCCCCCCCTTTCTTTAATGAACAAATGATGTATTGATATTTCTCGTAAGCTGTGTTTTTCCCTCAGATAAAATAATGTGTTTTGTATACATTTGAATCAAAGAATGAATAAAATATGGTTTGAAATACAAATTAAAGTTTGCTACTTCTTAGGTCTATCTTTTTTCTTGAATATTTTCTTTCAGTATAATCCTAGATAAAAAGATAGATACTCTTACTTGAAATCGTAAGTTATAATTCAATGTCGAATTAATTAATGATAAAGCTGATTTATTTAAAGTTTACCTATTCTTCCTTAATTAAATACAGTTTCCCTTTTCTCGTATTTAATGACATATATTTTTAAAGAAAAGAATGCTATAGTTTTGGATTGTGATATCGAATATTCGAAGTTGTTACAATTTCTTTGGCTGTTTGTTTTGTGAGCACGCGATTAAATAGTTTATGAGTCTAATTTGTAGTTACACAGCGGAATATGTTTGCAAGTGTTGTTTATATTTACTTCATCTCTGCCAAGTATAAGTATTTGAAACTAATATAACATTTTACACATGTGTATTTACTTAAAATTTATACTTACTATTTGTAATGAATAAAAAATTTTAAATATATTTTTTTTTACACTTGGAATACCAATTTAACATACGAGATATCGCTGAGGGACTAATTATAGAAACATTCTGTGAATATTTTTTTCAAACCATTTGAACCAAACATTTACTTAAATATATTTTCTGATATTACATTGTATTTTATAACGTTTATCTTACTCTTCATGCCATGATTTATCGTCACCACATTAGTTATGAAAAGTAAATTTATACATTAGATGCTAGTTTAAGATGAAACAAACTAAAAGGAAATAACATTTTTAAACTAGTCAACACACGAGCTATTTATCTTTTCTCACAAAGGAAATTTCAACTAGTTCAGTAAGAAAAAAAATTACAAACAATAAATCTTCAAAGACTCACTTTCAAATATCTTTTCAGGAAATGCTGCACAAAATATTATTTTGTAGCATATCGTACATGTTACTGCTTTCTCAGTTGCATCATTTTATAAACAAGATTGATTTCAACTGTCTTCTAACTCCTATTCACACTGGATGTTATTCATCCAAGGATGAGGACCAGATCGAATTACAGCATGGAAATTGCTACGATATGCTCAAAGAAACGGAAACATGCGATAGACCGGGGACCTTCTTTTTACAGTGTCATAAATAAATGTAAGGGGGCTTACTTTGTTTGGGCAAGGAAATACATTTTTCAAGATCCACTCCTTCAAGTTTTGCTTTCTCCTTTTCTTATTTATGTCTATTATTATTTAAGAAAGAATGTATACAGAAAATTTATTTTTAAGTATTTTTTTCTCTAACTCTTCCAAGAAAAGTATGGTGACCTTATCTTTCGGGGCGAGCTTTGTGGTTCACGTATATTTTTTCGCACTTGAAGACAGTTTTCTTTATTTTATTTCAAGTTTCTTCTTTTCTTTATTACAACGCAATAAATACTGGATGCGAACTATAGTCTATTTTATTTGTGATAGCTGCTCTGAAAGAAATTGCAGTGAAAGCGAAGGGATTGTAAAATTCATGAATTATTTCTAGTAGTTCTTTACGCCTATTCTCTTAAGAAGAGTTCGCATCAAGTTGGTGAACATCATTTTATCTAACGTGACTTATTTATAGCTTATTTTATGAGACTGGAGTTTTATGTCCATTGAGGGTTACACTTGTAATTGATCGATGATTCAACTAGTATACTTAGATGTTTTCGGAATTATATCGAGTATTGAATATTAAAATTGTATGCAATATTAGTAATGCATAAAGTTGGATACTTGAAATATCTGGTGTAAGATGGGAAGATGTATCAAAATAACTCACAAGTCACAATAGGCCTAATTTATGATTCAATTTCCAGAACTATATAATATCCATTTAGAAATAAAGGTACGAAAAAATTAAGCTTAACAAATTTATATCTTTAAAAAAAAGTGCCACGTCGTCACTTTCGTGGTGAGGTGATGCAATATTGCATCAGTCGCTAAGTCTGTGTTAAGACGTGGAAATCGTAGGAGTAAGAAAAATTTCCAAATCTTCTGTAATAGAAACATATAAGTATCGGGTTGATGCATAATTATCCCGCGTTTTTTTCCAACAAATTTTATTTAACAAAATCAATAAAAATGTTTGACAAAAACATGTTTAAACGATTATTCGGAAGCGTAGTCACCATCTACTTCAATTACTGCTTCCATTTTGCTTGGCAGACGGTCGATTCCACGAGCGAAGAAGACACGATTCTTAGAGACAATCCACGTTTTGACATCGGCCACCAAGTCATACGATCGTCGATGCCGAGCCAGATCGTCGAAATCCGATGGCCGACCTCTTCATGGCTTATCCTCCAAATTGGTATCACCTGATTTTAAATGGTCAAAGCACTCCCTACACTGACTTTCGCCAATTGTTCCTTTGCCAAAAAGTTCGTTGAGATCGCAAAATGATTGTGCTGCTTTCCATCCGATCTAGAAGTGGTAGAGCATAATATGGCGAATATGACTATGGTTTTCGACACGATTTTTTCTAAAACAATAGAGAACATTATTTTCATACAAAAATAATAAACAAAACGCTACTTTTCACTGATGAAAAACTCGCTGATATGAACGCCAGATAATTATGCATCAACCCGATATTTAGTATGAAGAAGTACGTTTTGTGTTTCTTCTAAGCTTTCCGTATGTGTTCTGTAGTGGGATTGTTATATCACTACAAAATAGAATCTGCAATTGAAAAAGTTGTTTCACACACATTTGTAATCACATCCCTATAAAAAAAACTGTCAGATTTTAAATTACAACAAGCTAAGCTTCAGATGCCCTTTTTGATGTAATTGCGCCTGAAAAGACTCAAGAAAACATACATGTTACACATATTTATAAGTAATAAAACTTTAAATACGACACTGTACCTGAAAAGACATTAACATATCATAAAAGTAGAAACATTAAAAAGAGAATACGAAGAAATTACTTAAAACGAACCGAAGCTTCAAATTCTTTCACCAAAGATACTCAGGCCTTTTAAACTTTTCAAACAATTGCAATGTTCTACTATCGCATGCTTTAATCTTTGAAAAAGCCCCTGATTGGACCCGGTAGATGTAATAATGTATCAGCTATTAAAAGAAAAATGATGCCAATGCATTTTTTTTTTAAAAGTTGTTGAATAAAGTTGCAGTTCTCGTTAAATTAAAAAAAAATTTTTAAAAAAGTAACATGCTATTTTGGAGGTTTCCGGAACAAAAAAAAACTATTAAGAAAAACTATCTTAAGTAAAGTGAATATAGAAGCCCAACTTTTCTCAGACTGCGGGGTATACCCTCTTAGGGGAGGCGCAAGCATATCAAAAAGTCGAAAGTTAAAGATTAAAAAAAATATTAGTTTACTGAAAGGGATCCAAGTCATTCTGACATTTACAATGATGTAATATTCTTATAAATATATCAGAACTGCACAATGTATTTGATCATTAATTCATCAAGTTAGAAACAAGTTTGATAGTTAATAGTGACCCCATGAGATTGACATATACAAAATTATATGTAAAATTTAACACTTATCTCGATAATATGTACAGTTTATAATTAAAGCCATATTGTAGCTTTAGCTTCAAAGTACATTATTACTAAATTCAATACATTATTATTGCAAAATGGAATGAAGCACCATGAAATTTATGATTGAAAATTCAGTCGCAAATATGGAAAGTTAGATAAGCACTGCAGAAACCCCATTAGATAAATATAAATATATAAAACACTATGTACGTAGAGTGTAAACTTTCTTATACGTGAGGCATCAAACAGAACGCAATAAATATGTTATAAACTATCTGGATAAAAGAAGAAGCATAGAATGAAGTTATTGTTAGGGATTCATGTTATTCGTTGTTTATATTTTATGAAATGAAGTGCTGAAAATGTATAGTTTAGAGGATATTGCTGATGTAATACAAATAGGAACATATCAAATAAAATATGAGAAATATATGATTATTATGAATCATGTATATAGTAGACATATATTAATAAATTGCAAAACAATATTTGAGAACCATGCAATTTGGAAAAGAAAAATGCTTAGAGTTTTGATACAGATAAATACTGTTTCTTATAAACACTATATTCTCAATGTTTTGTTTTTGCCTTATATAGTTAAATTTAAAATTTAACACATTTTATGGCATTAGTTTACTTCAAAAATTTAAAGCTATTTGCTGCCTCATATTTGACTGGAATACCTTTGTCTTGTTACACAAAATAAAACCAATATAGTACATTTTTTTAAAATACTGACAAATAATTTAAATTAAAAATGATATCATTTGTTTCCACATACAAAGAAGCTTTCGTTTTTTTCTTCTATTTTTTGTTGTTTTCGATTAATTACTAAAGAAGGTTATGTAAGTAAACAAAATTATAGAAATAAAGCCTTTCACTCAACATAAGCGTATTTACTAAATTCATTCACAATATACACTTAATGAAATAAAATTGCATGAAAATATACTCATAATTATTAGCCTGTAAAAATTTGTAAGAACTTCAAATCTTTATATTACGTTAACTATAAAAATATATGAATCATAGCAAGTCATGTTACGCTATAAGATTAAAAACAGAGTTGACTCGAAATGTCAGTAGTTTCCTTTCACAAAGGAATCTTATTATCAGTTAAATTACGTTTCCATTCAACATTAGTGATGTATCATTCAAAATGTTAATTTTTAAGAATATATTAATTATGTGGTATAAAGTAATTAAATATCTTAAGAAATCAAGTACATAAAATGGATAAAGGATTAATGAAACTATTTTGAAATCATTTATATACTTCACAATAGTAACTAAGCATTAATCCATTTAAATCAGGACGAAATTTGTACTTTACTTTTAAAACCCTTTTCTTATATATCACGCATTTCATTAATAAATTAATATATTCCCTCAACTATCGTATTTGGAGGCATGTCATCCTTCTTTTAATGGGTGTTTTTTTTTCTATTTATATTTATAAGAAATTGGATTTATTAAGTGACGATAAATTTTAATCCTTTAATTTTAGATAAAATGATTTATCTGTCCTGTCATTATGGAAATGCACATGTATGAATTATTAATCTTACATATTAAATTTCTCTTCACATACGAAAGAGAAAAAAAAATTCCTTGGATTTCATTAATCAGTGAAAATTAATGATTTTATATTCAAAAATAAAAACTCATAGATAATTTAACAAAAATAAAAATATTCGAGTTTTTTAATAAGCATCTATTTTCAAGCTTGCATGTAGATACTTATTTTGTTGATAACAACGGAATAGAAAAAAGTAATTTTCTATTTAGCAAGTGAGAAATATGTGTAAGATGAAGGAAAATAAATATGTACCTTAAAACGTTGAACTGTATAAATACTGACAACATTTAGATGGTTAAACATTTTTCTTACTAAATTTCTTTAACATAAATTCCCGAACCCAAATTAAGCAAACTTTTTACTTTAACGAATTGTATTTCTCCTACTCCACAATTTTTCATTGTCCTTTGTGAACTCTTTGAAAGAAATTGAATACGTAATTTAAGATATAGTAATTTATACGAAAATGAAAAATTCTAGATTAAAGTTAACATTTTATAAAACATGGAATTTTTGGTTTAAAGATCATGCAATGTGTCACTAAATAATATGTTTCACATAAAGGGGGTTGGTTCACTTATGTGATAGATTCAAAAAATCAAAATTTTTTTTCCACAAATTACTTCTTAAACATGTCTGGGATACGATGGTAAAGTGATTTCTTAAAATTCAGAGTCGTTAAAAAGAAGCAAGTGTTAGAAGAGCAGTTGTTCGGAACGTTGAGTTGGCAAACGAAGGCTAGGACTATTGCGTTCAGTCGGTTTGATACCATTGCCCCTTCTATTCAAATATACGCCCATACAAGAATAGACAAGTTTGTAGAGATTTAAAAAGAAATATCTGTAGTTAATGAATATATCGTCGAACTTGTTTTAGTATTTTCCACCACGTATCTCCGATTGAGAGTAAGTTTAGATTTGTTTGTTTTAATCGGACTTGAAACTTTAAACGCATTTTTCTCAAAACTGCGTTTTTTCAAACTTTCCTCCATCATATCTCAAGAAAGGTTTGACCGAATGACTTCAAAATTATAGGGTAGACTCAGCATACATAGACGGACTACGGATATTTGGCCTACGATCATTTCAAAATTAAAAATATTTTTATTTTTTCTGTAAAAAGTATAACAAAAAAAACCCCATGAAATTCGAATCTTTTTCTTCACAGGTCTACAAAAATTCAATTTTTGATATTATCAATTGAGTATAGTGAATTCTGTGCATTTAAGTTTACTGATTAAAACGCCATTATTTATTTTTGTTATTTCAGATAAGCTAGTCAACCAGAATCGAGGAGGAAGTGAACGTCTATTTTTTAAAGGTGGGTATGTTCCGAGCTCTATAACTCACGTTCTATTGGATATTTTTGGCTAAGCATTTAAATACATACTCTTAAAATAGATGTAAATAAATGATATAAAGCTTAAAGCTCTATCTTTTTATTGGCTGTCAAAAAAATCTCTAAAAATCAGGCAGTCACATGGGTGAACCCCCTTAAATAAAAAATTTCAAAACTCAGAATTAAATTATGATTTGCCACTGGAACTGACACAGTTGTCTATGTTAAATATTTTTTTTTTTTTTACTTTTTACAACTAAATTTTTTCTAATATCACAAACCTGTTTTGACGCATAAAATCCATTAATCCAAACACGTTTTCGTATAAAAAACCCTTTTAATTTATTTTTAAGGCAATTCATAGAATATGAATAAATTTACATGATTTAAATATTAACTTTTGTAAGGAATTAATGCAGATGTCTTTACATTTACATGAGACTGGCTTAAAAATCAATATAAGGTCCATAAAATGACATTTGCTGTGTTTAAATAAGAAATTCTTCTAGGCATATTGCCAAGGCGGCTAATGCATTTACTACATATATTTATACCACATCATTCGTTGAGTGATTGAATAAAGTTTTTTCAACTCTAGAGATATTCTTATTTATGGCATTGCTGTTTTTGTATTTCATTTTAATTTCCTATGAAGGATTTAATTTAAAATGGGATCCAAATCTAGTTTCCTAACTATTTTAAGAGAATGCAATAATATCTATTTTAGATAATAATCTTAGATGCATAGTTTAAGAAATATTTGGAATTAAATTTTATTCATTAATTGTAAATATATTGCTTTCGTTTTTAACCAATTAAATTTTTAAATAAGACTGTAATTTTAATAACGAAATACTTTTATAAAATTGAAATTTTTGAAATTATAAATTTCATGTTTTAATATATTTTCCATTACGTCCGATTGTAATATTAAATGCTTACAATCTTTATATAATTTCTTTGTTTTGAATAGAATTTTATTTTATATTTTTACAACGCTGGGACCACAGAGTCATTTTGATCAAAACTTTTAAAATTCATTTTATTGCTACTAAAAAAAATTTCAATGATTCATTTTTGTTGCATTATTTGTATGTTCCGTATGTTACTGCAAAACTATTAACGATATCCATTCACAATTTATTGAATATGCTAAATATTTTTCAGGATCTTAGGCAATATCTCCCTTTAACCTCATTTTTTACCTAATTCACAAAAATGAACGTGACACCTGAAAAAGAAGTGGCTTAAGATTTTTTCATACCAATTTAAATATTTATATGTTTTATTTAAGGCATGTGGTATGTAGCAATTTGAAAAAATAAATGTAAAAATCATTTGATATTTTTTATAATATACATGGTTCTTACATATTAGCTAATAAATATATCAAACATGGACTACAATATTTCACTGTTAACAATGGAATTCATTTGCTAGTTCAAGTCTTGCTTCCATTATTGTATTTGAATATTGCGTGCAGTGGCAGCATCAGAAAAGTATCATGCGTGTATAAGTAACACGTTAAATTTAGTCAATTTTAAAATTCCTTTCATTGGTGTGATAAAAAATTAAGAGTTTGAGGTGCCACTTCAAGTATTCTGTTCATATTTAATGGGAACAGTGATATAAACTCATACAATATTTGTAGAACTGATATTGTTTTCATAGAATCAAGTTGATACACTTTAAATCGGTTTTGGCACAAAGTCCTCAAGCCGCCGTAGTATAGAAGTTCTGAAAGTGAATTACCAGGTGTTATCCTCGTCAATTAAGAAAAGTTCAATATTAATAGGTTCGTCTTTAATATTAATTATTTTGTAGCGTACAGTGACAGTATATAAAATGGTGTATTGCACAAAAGGTTGTGATATTAACTTGATAATTTCTAAAGATTCATGAATGTACAAATATAAATAAGTGTTTTGCGAAAAAACTAATTAATATTTTATTCATCAAAACGTATTTACAATTCCTAACTTGAATAAAATTAAGAGTTATTTGAAGTAAATAAAATGCAAGAATTATAAATAACGTAAATCAAATTCAATTTGTACATAAAGTACAATCAAACATTTAGCTATACTTATTAAAGTTAGTGATCATTAAGGTATCGAATACTTCCGACAACTTTTTCTTAAAAATTGGAGATATGGGGATTTTTTTTTTTTTGTTTTTGTGGTTTATAAATTTGATCCATACATTTTAAGAAAAATATGTTAAAATAAAGGAGATAAAAATAAATTATTATTACTAAAATGGGAAAAAATAGGTAAACATTTACAAAAAAATGACATAAACAGGGCCCATTTTGTACCAAAAGTTTATGGAAAAATATTCAATTTTTCAATTCCGATGTGTTGCTATGTTATTCATTTTTAAATGGCCTTCAGGATAAGAGATATTTTAATTTTGACAAAAACTAGAGCACTTTATCTTAGTTATTATATGAAATTGCTTAAAATATCAGTGATTATATTAACATAAGGGACTGTAAATTTTGTAATAAAACAGTGATTGATAAATCTGAAGGTTAAAACACTTCTACTATTATACAGAACATACAAAAAAAATTCAGTTCATTATTTTCAAAATTTTTTGAGCAATTGCAGGCTCTGTTTGAGTATTTTCAAAAAACCACATTTTGAGTAAAACGTGTTTTAAAATATGACATATATCTTGCTTAAAGTAATGGCATCTGTTTTTAATAAAAAAACTTGTAGTTTTTTTTTTCAGTGAACGGAAAATAATAAACTTTGTATTTTTTAAAGCTAATACGATCGTCTATAAAATAAAATCATAAAAATTGTCAATTTTAGGCATAATTTATAATTTTAGTGTAGTCGGATACCTTAAGAAGAATTGTGGTACGACTTTCACAAGATTTCGTGTCAGTCGATCTCACATTTATTTAGAGACCACGTTAGGTAAGTTACTATGGTAGCCAACTCGTTTTTGCCATTATTTCTGTACTCGTAAGTCTGGATAATGACGTCATTAACGACCTATTCTATAGAGAGGCTAATGCACACATGATTCATAAATTCATCAAGTTTACTTGGTGTAGATATGGAGAGTTGGAAGTCAGTATATGTGTTGTCCTCATCAGTTTTGAAAGTGGTTCTTATTTAAAATTTTCTTTGTTAATTAACCTTGTACTGTTTAATGATGTGACATTAATAAACAATAAAACAATCTTTCTATATCTGATCCGTATCGATTTAACAGAGCGCCAGTTCAGAGGTCGACATCTGAATCTGATGATCTTGACAACGGATTAAACATCAGGTCCTTCGCCAAAAGTTCTGGCTATGCTTCGAAGTGGGATATTAAAAATCAATCAATCCATCATCATTTGGCTTAGTTTCAAATTTAAGAGATTTTTCCCCAAAAGACATCGTTCATATTCGGAGTGAAGGTAATCCAAACAAAGGAATAATTAGGAAAATACGTAATAATAAAAAATAAATAATGCGCTTTGTTGAAACACGTTTTTAAGTTTTTGTATTGTTCACTTTCTGAGAACACGTGATGAAGTAATTGAAGTACATTTATGAATCCTCATGAAACATTAATCATCATGAAAATTAATGTTAATTTAACATGCACAAATATAAAAATATATTATTTGATACTCATGTTTTGATTGATACGTAATAAATTATGTAAAAACTAAATGCATATAAATGTTTTTTAATAGTTGTAGAGTTAAAAAAAGTAACGTGCTTAAAACATAATAAAAAAAGAAGAATTTTAAAAGTTTCTGGATAAAATCATTACATTTCAAGAGCTGTAATATTTTCTTTTTCATTTTTTTCTCTCTTTATTGAAAAATAAAATATCATACTCAGTTTCACAAGAAAATACCGATTTTACTGCAAGATATTTAATACTTTGAATTGATCTTAATTTTATGACACACTAATGTGCTTAACGATTGAGAATAATACTTAAAGAAATTATAAAGAATATGTAAAAATATGTATAGCAAGAATATTGTGAATGTTAATGAATATGTAAAATAAATTATGCAATAGTACTTCTTTATAATTTTTAATATAATTATAATTTATAATTTAAAATGCGGCAAAATACAAATAAAATCATCTTCCTATTAAAAATCAAAGAAAACAAATCAAAATATAGAAAGAGAAATAATCTTTATAATGTGTTACAACTGTTGAACTTGATTTTAAAAAGTTTTTATTGTTACCTAAACTAAAGGTAAATATCTACAAAACCAAACCAAGGTCTGAAATGGGAGTTTTATATTTTTTAACACATTCAACTCCGATCCTCCGCCAACGTTGAAAAACCAAGCACTGGCAACGCATGATATAAATTGATATCTCAATATCTAATCATGATTTTAAGCGTGAGACTCTGCGGACATTTACTTTTTGCTTCTATTGGCGTTATATGTTAGGTGTGCCTTCTGGAATAGTTGTGAAGCGAAGGTTAAAAGCTAATTCTAAAGACACGTGGTTTCGAATTTGTAGCTGTTTCAATTATTTAAAAATATCTGTTATCTTGGTTTTAAGAGACAATATTTTTGAAGAGATTTAACGCCTCTCTCTTATCTGAAAAAAAAATGTAATCTGATAAATTCTTAACAAATGATAAAATTTCAGATTCGTTGACTGAACTATCAGATGATGCCCGAATTATATTAGTTACGGCAACGGTGAAAAATTTCTTGCTCTCTAAATTGCCCATTATGTTTTGGATCTTGAAGGGGAAAGGTTATAAGACGTGTAAGATATGACATGTTATTAGTACAATTCCGATGATTCCGTTAGTGACATGGACCAATGATTTTTCGTTTATCACTAATTCTATTGTTTCTTTTCCTTTTTACACATAACACGCTTAGCTACGATGTTGCAAATGGAACATAATTTTACATACAGTACCTCCCTCACCTGGGGCATAGCTATAGCCCCATCAATGATGTGCCCCCCACTTTACAAGGGCCTCAGCTAGCGTAAGCAAAAACTCGAAAAGTGTTAAGGGGGCCCCCAAAAGGCCCCCAAGGAATTTTGATACATGGGCCACTCGAGACTAGTCACGCCAGTTACCCACAAGCTAGCCCATAGTCAAAACATCATCTTTGATAAAATATTCATAGTACGCATAATGGTCTAAACTTCTTTTGAATTATATATGCCATAAAAGTAAGTGTGTGGACTTCTGCAAACAATGCACTTTTTTCTCATGACATTAGTTATCAACACAACTTCACAAGTAAGACAATCATTATGGTAAGGTGCAATGTAATATCTCCCATAGACTTAAAGGTAGTAAAAAAAATATTATTCCAAGTAAAATTTATTTCATATTAAAAATATGTGGAAACTATAAACGCTGGATTATTTGTTACAGTTAGAAAAGATATCTACTCAACTATATTAAAATACAGTAAAGTAGTTTCAAAATATATAAACAAAAATTACAAATTATGAAGCGAATATGTTGAAACACACATTACGAAACCAGTCTTATAAATTAAATAGATCTATATATATATTGGGTAATAAGCAAAACATTCCTTGGAAATTAGAAATTTTACATGGTCAATCCCAATTTCTTTAAATATATTTGATTTATCTATAATATTAACATATATGTATGAAGATTTGTATTACACACACGCACATATAATGTGTGCGTGGAAATTATATAGTTTATTAATACAGTATAGTGAATTAAAGTTATACACTACATCAAAAATATAAACGAATGAAAACAAAGTACATTAATCACAATTAACACAGTAAAAATATATAAGGAAAATTGAAAAACAATTCAACAAAAGAAATTCAAAAAGAAACCCAGCGAGTCGAAAAACAATTTCTGACTCGGGACCTAATAAATGGGCTTAAACTCGTTTGAAAGCTCCAATCTGAAAGAGAATTTTCCAAAAATTCCCCTCATGACTTTTCCCAAAAGAGTCAAAAGTATCAAAATTAATGAAAAGCTACTATTCATTAACATCTAAATTATATATAAACTTATTCTCTCTAAACCAGCATTTAAAGATAGAGCCAAGAGAAATGTCAATAAAACTTGGTAAGATGTAATTTGGTTGATATTGCCAAATATGTATGGTATATATAAATATACATATATATAGATACATAGCACAAGTAAGGTTTTCCGTATTTAAAATTCTTCGCAAAATATATACAGATATTATGGAAGTTATATGTGTGACAGAATATGATCGTACGATATGTCATGGAAATATAAAATTATCATCAAACATTTTTGCATTTTCAAAATATTTATTTTAATTAATATGCAAATATATTAATCATATTATTAATCCTTGTAACGTATAATTTTGTTATCAGTTCAGTTGATAGATAAATTAAGCTTATTATTTGATGAAAGTTAATTAAAAATCATTTTGATCTTAGGTTATGTAATAATGACTTCGTCTTTATTTAATTTCATTCTGATTATAAGAAAATAACAAAGTTAATGAAACCTAACATTCTAAATTACGGAACTAGTGATGCAGCAGCTGTAGTAAATACATACAAAATACAATATTCTGAATATTGACTACAATTTTATATAAAGCGACATTAACATATTCGTTTTTAAAAGAAACTTAAGAAATCAATGAAAATCAATCAGCAAAATCAAACAAAAAGTACGTAATATTTTATTCGAATGAAACATTGTAAATTGTGATAAATTTAATTATTCTTATATCAAGAAAAATTATCAATTCCATTTCTCAAAAGTGACTTTGACCAAAGTTCATTCCTGATGAACTGATTTGAAAAGTGTCGCAGAATCCTGTTTATATCTTGGAGGCAAGAATTCTAGTGATCGAACTTGAACTGCCAATGCCGTTCTATTCTATGCAATAACCAAAACGTTAAGATTTCTGGTACTGTCACTTTGACATCTTTGCTAGTTACCCTGAGGCCGCAATTTACCGTGATGTCCCAAGAAATGACTTAGTCACAAAAGATGAAGTAGTTTGTTGGAAAGTCAGAACAAATTGTTTGAAATATTCATAAGTTTGCGTGTTAAATGTCTTCGAATTATTTAGAGTACGTAAGTTATGGACGTTTTTTTATAAGGGATCCTAAAAAGTATTTATATATAAAAACATATGACTTTTGTCCAGTATAAAAGTAGATCAATTTATTGTTAAAACACTAGAACGAATGAATGCAACTATATAGCAAATGTTTGGAAAAAGAGTATAAAAAAAGTAAAGCAATGTTTTCATCTAAAAAAAGAAGAAAAAAAACATTAATAAATTTGAACAGTGTGTGAGTGTATTGTATTACGTGTCAAACTCCTATTTATTATATTACACTTACACAATTCTAGATATATTAAGAGAGTTTTAATATTTTTTTTACAAAAAATGTCGGTGATTATTTGAAATAATTTGTTTATAGTATAAGACATCACAGAAATAAATGCATTTGCTTTGCTTAATACTTCTAGCATTCCAAATGGAAACATTATTTTAAAGAAGAGTAGGCGCCTTAGAATTAGCATATTTACTTATAGTTTTAAAAGAAAAACTTTGAATTTTTTTTCCTCCTTCATTTAAATAATATCACACCTGAAAACTGTTTTTACATATATTTATACTTTGCTTTATTGTTTTGTTATATTAAAACAAAAACAAGGGTCTCAAGTACATATTTTGCCAAAAGTTCTTCTCATAAAAATTGTCATGAATCTTTTCATCAATTTCTCTAAAAATTTAAATACATAAGAAGGAATATTGTTGTGAACAAATATTATTCATGGATTTTACTTAAATTTCACAGTTGTCGAATATTTATTTTTTTCATTTGATATTCATTGATTTCTAAGCGATTGTGTTATATACACTAAATGAAAATATGCAATTTTAAATTCAAAGTTCTGAAAACATTTAAGAAAGGCAGGAAAAAAAAGTTTTCTAAGTTTGCATGTCCTACAAAACATTAAGCTCTGGAAATGTTCAATGGTAATTTAAATTATTTTACAAATGCCACACAGACACACAACAATAGCTCCTATGTCATTAGTGCATGTGCTCTCTAATATTTTTGGACAAAAAAATTAAAATTTTTTAGTGCAGGGCTCACGTCCAAATGTTCAGCGATCAGCAATTTAAATTATAAGAGTCTGTTTCTTCTGAAATTGAATTAAGTATCACACAAACAAATGCAAATGTAATACTTATTTTGCAGAACAATATTTATATTTTTATTACTTAAGTTTTTAAATTTTTAAATCAGGGCGAATTTTGAAGCTTAAGAACGATCATACATTATATTGAAACAGTAATTATTGAATAATAATAATAGCTTTTAAAGTATTTTGATATTTATATCGGTTATATTTATTCTTGTTTACTTTGAAATTTTCAATTATCTTTCTTTTATAATGCTTCGTTTTTTTTTCTAACCAACACAAATCATTACTTATGATTATTTAGTCCATCAAGGAATTTAGTCTAACGTGCTTTCAATTATTTTAGTCAACATTCTACGTAAAATATCTTATTCAATATCGTATTATTTTTATTTTATTTATCCTAATGAATAAAACACAATCGAACTCATTGAATAAAGATTAGTATTTTGTCAAAGAAATTAGCCGAGCCGCGTTAATCTTCGCTGTTCAGTATATAGTGCCTATGCATCTAAAATATTTCCAGTAACCATATTGATTAGGGGGAGTTCAAAAATCAAGCCCCTGGAATATTCTACAACGAAAATCTTACAAACCTTATAAACTCATAAATCAACGAGACGCTGTTTGGTACATAAATGAAATATTCTTACAAATTTTGGATTATTAGTACTTAATGTTATCTCTAAATAATGTAAATAATTTAAATCTGACTGTTTAATAAATTAATATTACGTTCTGTTCCTTTTATTTTGTTATAAAATCTAATATAATCGTAAACAACGCCGACCCTTAGATTATGATGTCGTTTTAGTGGGAATTTGGCAATATATTGAAGATGCAGCCGAATTGGTCTCGCTTTTTGTTACCATGTTTAATTACTTGGGGACCAAATGCATGGTTCTCGAAATTACAGGTAAACGACTGTAACATCATGACTTATGGCGTAAAAGGATTGTTCAAAAAGTCAATAGAAGGTAGCCTCAAAATTATAAATAGCGGTTGCTTCATGAAAGTGAGTTAGTTTCTAGTACAGCTGTGAAGTGTTCACTTCGGTATATCTACTTATGACCAAGTGATTGCTTGCGGGTAGATTTAATCATTACATACTTGTATTTTTAGACAGTGATGGTGCTTAAGGGGTGACAACCTTCTGGAACTTATTGTACACATTTTACAGCTGTTTATCCTACATTTTAAGAACTATATTTGACAATAAAATGTATCTCTTTTTAAGAACTATTTTGTTCTGTAGAACTTATAGCAAACAAATTCATGAACCCCGATCTACGCAACTATATACGTAATTAAAAATACTTTCACATGTAACACGTCCTAAATATGTTCAGAAGGATACGCAAAATTACACTCGGAAAGATGTATTATTATGTTAATATGTTTAAAAAAAATAAACTCAACAACATAGTTGCGCTGATAGGAAGTTTCTATACGTACAAAATTGATTTAAACATTATCATCCGACAAGGTTTGAACTTAAGAATTGCAGGCCTCAAGTTCATAATCCTGACAACACGGCTATCGCAGTCTGTGTCATCCAAGATTCAGTATTATTAAAATGTATCTGTATATTATATGATGGAATTTATAAAATAATGAAAATTCTTCTACCTGAAGACTTATTCTCAATTTTCAATCTTTTAGACAACAGGTGAAGAATTATTTAAGAAGTTTTGTATTCCACCTTGATAAATTTAATCAAAGATTTCCGTTCTTTTAAACGGGTTTGATATTTTGAGACAAGAAGAAAAAATTCATAATTAAGGTAAATAAACATGATAAAATATTTTTAGAACAACAATGAATAAACACAACTTAATGCCTGTTAGTATATGGTTTTAATAGCATCAGAAGTCTTTTCTGAAACTTCTTAATAAACTACTGTAGTAATATTTTAAAAGATATAACGGATCAATTTTAACAATAGGATCCCATCATAGAAAAACTAAATCTAATTTACTAAATAAATTAGGATAAGTTTATTCTTCAATATTTTGAAAAACCAAAAAGTAAATTTATTACATTTTACTAATATTAAGGTGTTATTTCAGAAATATTTGCAAATATTTGAGAATAGTTATGTTAAAACTATTAGAAGATAAGAGAATTTAATGAAGTGAGTAATGTACAGGGTGCCTTAAAAATAGTACTCAAACGTTCGCAGCTAGATTCCTCGTTAGTACATAAAAAGGGCTGAAAGAACTTTACCAAAACAATACATAGTTTGCAGGAAAAATACGAAAGACAAAATGTCGCGTCACAGCCGCATTATACACATCAATAGCCATATTTGCAGATATTTATAAAGACACATGTTCAAAGTGCCCAACGGGCATATCAAGGTAGACTTGAATGTGACTTGAAATGGATGAGTGCACACGTCGTAAAAGCGCGGTGTCCACATAAGTACAAAGATCATAAAGACATGCAATAAAGTCCGTTTGTTTCGTCACTAAGTCTCAATATACCAATTCCTTGAGATTGACCCACAGGTAAAAATACCCTATATGATGATTGAGTAGCCACATGACAATCCTCATGTCCATCCAGGTGATCTGAGTATGTCATATCCAGATGAATCATGTACAGAAACACAAAAATGCATCGCAGCCTCAGCAACAGCTATCCTGCTTCTTCATTCATTCATCACCCTACATTATCATTTACCATATTTTTTTCGTAGACTATGGATAGTACATGTACAGTCTTTGAGCACTTTTGTACTACTGGCTGTGCAGAGTTAGAGTGATATTGAGGAGACACCCTATATATATATATATATATATTAAACCCCACTTTTATATAAATTATTTTATATTTAAGCTTTCCTAAGCCAGCAATGTTTATAATACTGTAGTATCCATGCTTTTATATTTATCTCAATCATTTAAATTTTTCTTATTTCCATTTAAAACTATTGTCTGGTTTTCTTGCAATTTCAATTCTTTACAATTTGATCATATTTATTGATCTTTCTCTTGTAGAGAAATTTTGATTATATATATATATATTTATATGTATGTGTGTGTACGATGCTGGTAAACTGTCTGCAGTCAATTTATTTATACTGTAATACTTCAAACATGCTTATACTTCCTTTGTAAGGGATATACAAATAAATTGTAATTTTGTAAAGGCATGGTAAAACTTTTACTTTTTGTTAGAAATATCAATTTATATTAAATTGAATTACATATTTCATGAACCAACAATGTATCAAATCATATAATTATCCAAATAAGATTTGAAAGAGAAAAAATTTAGATGACTTTCTTTTTTTTATTTTTTTTTCGAAATTAATGTAAATCTTTTCTACTTATGTTTAAAAACAAAAGTCTGAGTGATAGATTTAGCAAAATGTCTAATATTTCTAAAGATATATATGTAAATTAACAAAGCTAAACTATGATTCTTAAAGCACAATCATATATGGTATTCTATTGAAAAATTATTATTTTTTCATTAGTTTAACACTTATAAAAATTTACGCACTCATTTTTGTTTATCACCAAGGGGGATATTGCGTTAGCTACAAATATAAATTGACATTCTTTACATACCAATTGAATTTTTTTTCGACAGTCATGAAATGAAATTTTTAATAATGTTATACGAACAAACGATTTTAAATATTTTTTTTTTCAAATAATGCTTTCTTAATGATTACCAAAAGACCTTAGTGTTTGAAATTGCTCTTTGTTTAAAAGAATGAAATATGTTTTAGTTTAAAATCACACATTTCAGAGCCATATCAGTTTTTATCACAGTCGACACGACATCTGTTCGTGCTGAATTTCTTAAATCCCTTCAGTAAATTATACCGATAGAAATGTTTTAAGACAAAGAACATAAAGATAAGGCGTTAAAAGTCTTCAAACAAATAAGTAATTTAATTAATTAACAATCTATAATAATCTATTAACTTTAAAAGTAATTATTACTGAGTCTAAATTGAAATATTTAATGCTTAAAATCATATATATATATATATATATATATATTATTTCTTGGCATCTTGAAGTATAATTTCTATAGTCTAAATAAATATGACGCATTCATAAAGATATCTGAGACATATATATATATTTTAATAATTGTATTGAGCACATTTTCTTGCTTTGGTACAATTGTATGTAAGGAGAATAAAATAGAAAACATTTGTATTTCTTATCAATAATGGTCCATATTTATTTCCTTCAAAAAAAAATGTTATTTTTCTTATAAAAATTTATCCCAATTAAAAAGTGTATCAAAATATTTTCTATGATAAAATAATAAAAAAAAAAATGTCTGAAACTTCTCTACTAATCATTAGTTTCTGTGGCAAAATATTGAAAAATATTTCATGTGATTTAAAATATTGTTAATTCAATACACATAAATAAAAATACATATATTTAACCACCTCTCTTACATTCACATTAAATTGTATATAATTTATAACAAAAATAATTATTCAAGTATAATTAATGCATAAATTAAATTGAACACAAAATTAGATTAAACATAATAAAGGAAATTACAAAGATTGTTTCGACTTTTAGAGAAAATTAATAATTTTAATGATGTATATATTTACGAATGGCAATTTATTTCATCTCACGAATTAAAAAAAACAATTTCTTATTCTAAACTAGATTATCTTAAGAATTTAGTAATTTTTTTTTTCAAATATATATAATTTTTTAAGGTAATGGTTGAGAAAAATTAGGTTTTATGTAATATTTTTCCTACTTTTATTGTATTTTAAAAATAATGATTTATCGAAAATCAAATGTTATTCGCTAAATATTTTCTAGGTCAGGAAAGAAAAGTTTAGAAAGTTTATAAATATCCATATCGGAAGAAATCTATCTCATTCAGAAATATTTCACAGCGCTTAAGAAGACATAGCATGATTAGATTGAAAAAATCAGTCAAAAATTCAAATAAAATGTTCCTACCCTTGATCATTTTTCATAAAATTTTCTACGATCCAAATTTGAAAGCTCCAGATTAAAAAAAATAAAACCACAATTATGATACGTTTTATCAACGAT
Organism: Trichonephila clavata; assembly: GCA_019973975.1. NCBI lineage: Eukaryota > Metazoa > Arthropoda > Arachnida > Araneae > Nephilidae > Trichonephila > Trichonephila clavata. The sequence goes on from BMAO01023569.1 coordinate 53,771, forward strand.
TTTATTCACATTCCAATAGCAGATAAAAACTTTAAGCTGCTTTTTCACAGAAAGAAAAAAATCACTAGTTTATCTTCATTTCAAATGCTAAGGCTTTTTCTTTCACATTGTGCTAAACGCTTTGATGTTTTTCTACCGTTTACTATTAGTACATGCAAAATAATTTGGTACGACTTTTTAAATCCAATACTTATTTTTTACAAATAACTCAATATAGAATTCTTGCATTTCTTACGGAAATTTCAATAACCATTCACAAAAAAATATTTTACCAATGTCAATCTTGCTGGAAGAAACCCCATTTACCTACTTGTGTTTTACATAGTTAAAAGTATTTGTACATCAAATTTCATGAATGTATGCCAGTTATTGTAGAAAGAGTAACATTTTGAAAACTCGTTCATACATTTTAAAATGTTTTCTCCAAAAGATGAATTTGAGCTCAAAAACGGTTTAACAAAATATCTATTCATATTTCAGAAGCAAAAAAAAATTTAAAAAAAACTTAGAGGAATATTAAGAAAAGTTTTACTATAAATTCTAACATATTCAATTAAGAAAGTATTAGGCATTCGTATTAAAACTGCAAGAATATAAATACAATTGTAAGTGTAAGAAACATCTGTAAAAATCAAAATGTACTGGAATAAAATTAACATAATTTATACACTTGAGTGAATCATAAATATAATTTAACAAACATTACTTAAAAACATAAAGGGATAATTTTTAAAAAATTCACAAAAAAATATATTGAATTTTTTCATAAAATGAATCAAAATTCTTGGAACTGAGGCAGAAAGTCACGCTTCTGGAGAAGTATATAATAACATACACATGGCACATGATTTATAGGAGATTACTTACCTTCGTAACCACCGTATCTCTGTCCCAATTACTACTGGTGTTATATATCCATCCGCTGTGGCATGTCACGTTCGTCCAGTTGGTATTGGGTTCCTTCAATATAATCGTGTTATGTTGCGTGTGGATGCTGTAATCCAGTTTGTACATGGAACACTGGCTATAACCAGTGCTGGTCGTTAAGTCCGGTGGGATGGTCAAGTGACGAATGAGATGGTCACTTAAATTCGCCGCGGCCAGTTCTGGAATCTGACACCAATGATCTGGAGTCCATGTCATGAAAAGTTGACTAAAGGCATGACATCCAAAGGTTAGGTGGGCCGGGAGGAACACAAACCAAAGCATCAAGTTCTGGTATTTTCCATTTTCACCTACTTCGTGCAATATCTCGTCTAAATCCATTTTAAAGACTCTCCCTATACAAGAACAACAATATTTTTTTCTTTTTTTAAAAATTAAGTCTAGAAATTTGAAAAAGATCCTTGGTGTACTGTTTTATTTATTACTTTAACTTCATTTGCTTCTAAAATCATATATAAAAAAACTTTCAAGATATATTTAGGTCTTGAAGATGAATAATTATCATTGTTATATTTTAAAAAGAAACACCGTCATAACATTCCGGAGACTTTTATGGGCAAATGTTAAATAGTTTTTGACAAATTATCTTGCATTGATTTATTTTATAATCTACTTCAGTCACACATTTATTTAAACATTTTATAGGTTCTAGAGGAAAATTATTTAAATATTTTTGAATAACAATCTATTTTTTTTCACTAAATTGTATTTTTATATTAATAAATATGGATATAAAAATGTCTTTATCAAAACACTAGTCTATGTAGGCAAATGACTAGAACAATCTGAAATGAGATGTGTAAAACGTGAGGAAAGAAGCCCGAGATTCTCTCTCTCTCTCTCTCTGCAGGGTAGATGAACGCACTTCTTGGAGCGGCGGCTTTAACGCCACTGAAAACAGAATTTCGAATCCCCTGCTCTCCAAAGATTGGACAGATTACAGCGCCGCGCTTCGGAAAGCGATAAAAGTTTTCTTAGCTTTTTGTGTTCGGTTTCAAACAATGGTTTGTTTGCTCAGCTGAATAAAATTACGACTATCTCTGCTCACTAATATAATTTCTTATTAAAGTTTAATTAAAAAAATATGTAAACCACTCTCAATATTTGTTAAATTGATCGCATCAACCCAATTTTTACAGTTTTTTTCATCTTTGCAATGCTAGAATAATACAAATAATAGGACATACGGTTAATTTAAGGTATCCGACTGCGTTCAGAACCGTGCTTTTGCAAAAGCGTATAAAGGGATAATATTTATGATAAATAGTGTCACACTTAAATTAGAATAAGTGTATAAAATTATTTTAAGAATATTATTGCAAGAAAAAATTATTTAAATACAATATTTTGGCAAAAAAAAAAATAAATAACATAGAATGACCGATTTTCAAAACATACTCCTTTTATGAAAAATGCTCTATAAAATTATTTTTTCATATGTCTGTACTCATAAAGTAATATTTTTTGCAAAATATACAGTCATATTTGTATTCTTAGAGAGAAAGAAAGACACAATATGTTTATGGCAGCTGAAATAGATCGTAATTACTTTATAGATTCAAAATTATTTAAATTTCTTTTAAAAAGAACTCCGTTAAGCTTTGTTTCATACTTCGTTGTGCTTATACTTGGATCATTTGCCATAATTAAATGGAATTTTGATTTAAGAGAAATAAACCGTTTTTTATTGATCTTTTGAAAAAAATATTTACAATATATAAAATCCCCACTTGAAATCATAGGTAATTGGTTGAGAAAATCCGATCCGATTTCAGTGCAGGCAACTAAATTTTTGTGAATTCGATAATTTTCTCTAAACTTTGATGTATGGAAATATAAAAAGCAACTATTAGAATTATTTGTCTATTTTCTGCCCTATATTTCTCTGCATAAATTTCTCCGATACATGACTGATTAAACCCAAATGATTTTGTAGTATTTGATGCTACATTTATTTCCTATATAGTATAAAAAATGATTATATGGAAGTACATACACACTGAATAAAATACTAAGCGAAAATTGAATATTTAAATAAATAAAACAGAGAAATTTAAAAAGCAAACATTAATTTAATTAGCCTTAAATTTCTTCATTTTTTCGATTATCCTTCGCCGTTAAAATTACTTCCCTTCGCAATTTTGAATAACTATTTAAGCATAGATTCCTGAATGTAATGAATATTTTTTTCAAAAATATGGAAATGCAGGTGTGTTACAGTTTACAGAAGATGGATGAAACGAATGCAAGGCATTACACAATCATGCAATTCCAGATGTGTTTCTGTTATGCTTGTAAATCAAAATAATTGGTAATCAACTTTAAGATATTTTGACTCGAAACTTTTCGATATTAAAAATAAAATGTTGCGTTGAAATATTTTCATAACAATATCTGTGGGCATTTTTAAACCTCCTCTATCCAGAATGCTCAAATATTTTATCCCTTCGACCAGAGGCGGATTAAGTGGCTGGCGGACCTGGTGGCCACCAGGGGACCCCGGTGCAAGTAGAGACCCCCAGCGTGATAGATTCCGGTTATAAATTCAGTGGGCAACCAAAGTATCTCCCCAACTGATATTGCAACCCCGATGATTTCAGCAGATTTGAGTCGCGTACAGCCCTAGCAATCTTTCCCTTGTATATATCTGTATTTTTGCTATATGTACAAAATTTTCCAATACGTTTTGTTGCACAAATTTTGTTTTGAACAAACGGATACTATTCAACTCAAACAGATTCTCGCTTTTTGTTCATAGCCGTGATTAGTTACTCTAGGATACATATTACACTGATGGAAAAAATCTCAACATCAAGAACAAAATATTGTAGAATAATGAAATTTCGGCAATATATTTGTCTGGGTAACATATTTAATTGATTAAAGTTTCATGATCACAGGTTAATGTAAGAGTGAGAAGAACCATTTTAAATGTAAAATGATGATTTTAAATGTGATTAAAATCCTTTGTAACCGCCAGAAATTTAAATACAAGCATGCAAAAGTGCATTAAATGGGGTATACAAGTCCCGGATATCAGTTTGTGGGATGGAATTGCATGACTGTTGCTATTGCTCGGTCAATATAAGGTTGCTCAATTCTGGTTGTGAATAACTCTCTCGTTGCCACCCAATGATGTCCCAGTCGTGCTCGATTGGAAAACGATCCGTTAATCTAGCTGGTAAAGGTAACACGTTGATATTTCATAGAGTATGTGTGTGTTGGGTGGCGATAGGGTGTGAGAACGCACGTAATCCTGTCAGAAACACCCCTTTATGATGCTTATAAATGAAAGTGCAACAGTTTGAATCACCAGATTGATTTATAACTTCGCAGTCGGGTTGATTTAAACTCGAGAGTGCTCCTGTAATCAAAGAAAATTATTCGCGTCAGACCATAACTCTAGGTGCAGGCCCAGTGTGTCCAGGCCGCAGAAATGTTGTTTGCAATTGCTGGCCTAACCTTCTGCTAATAAATATGCAGTCATCACTTTAGTGATGTGACGTACATCCCCCGCATCTCCCGCATCGCAAGGATGCCCATAGGGGCTGACGCTGAGTACGGCTTGTCGACAAAATCCTGACTTTGAATGGGATCATAATATTTTCCGTTGCAGCACTGTATCACTGGTACCAAGGCAGAAACAGCTTTGATCGGGAAACATCGCTACACCCCCTTCGAATGATCTCTAGTGACATCACTGAAATTCACAGATGCCAGTTATTTGGAGCTAATGGTATGAACGCTACAGGGCGTCTGGCTGGGAGCTATTCCTCAAACGATTGATTTGTTACAGTTCACTGTGTCAAACACAGGTGCCGAACATTTTCACATTCTGGTGCCAAAAAGATAGAAATTTCTGCTATAGAGACACAGTTTCCTTAAGGGAATGCTTTCCCGGCACTATTGCTACCAAAACCATGCACAGTGCATATATTTCTACCAAGTCTTTCTGCAACATCATGGAAAGAAAATCCACTTTTTAGCTTTATTATACTACCTCGTGCAAACTCAGCGAGCTGTTGATAATCGCTTTTTCGTCTTTTTAAAGTTCTTCTGGACTAACATCAACTCACAACGTAATAGCTCAATGATAAATAACACTCACGAACTTTATAGCACGTATTTAAAGTACACTTGATTTGCATGCTCAAAGTGACGTTACTAGCATCACACTCTAGCATCGTGAAATTTGAATGAAACTCATCTTTCAGTTGAAAAAACACTCCTACCAAATTTCGTTGATATAGTAGAACTCCATGGTGATGGGATTTTTATTTCCATCAGTGTGTTTTACTAATGAAGATAACTTAAACAAAATGAAGTTATGTGATAAAATATGTATATCTAATTCAAAGCAAACTATTTCAAGCTAGTTGAATTTAGACCTTAATAGCAAGATAAAGATTAATAAAAGCGGCTCTAGCTGAAATCCATAATACGAATGAGGATCGAACAACCACGATATTGGAGGCAACATTTTTTGGAACGGATCGACTAATATCAAACTTCCCTAATGACCATGATTGGGAATATTATACTGTACAAGCAAATCATTGCAATAAGTTAAGTATGATCTGTTAAAAGGATTTAGCCTACTAAAATCACCTGAAAATTATATCCAAAATTTCAGAAATGAATTAGGAAAAATTGAACAAAGAGTGGTTGATTTATCAGGGCTTTTGTTTAAAGAGGAAGCTGGACAAGATCGCAGGCAGCAAAAGGGAACAATTATTTTCGGTGAAGTCAGTTATGAATTTTTAAAAGAAGGGGCAATTTCATCGGGAATTCATTTGTCATAGGCGATAGGACAAGAGCAGAAATATCCCGAATAGGTGCTATTTATAAACTGTTATAGAATATTTTAATGTATTTTTGACGAGAAATTATTATCTGAAATTAAGAAGACAGCTACACAATAATTAAAGGAAACTTACAAAGATGACACTGAATTTTTAATTTTGACGATATTAATGGCATCAGTTTTTACAATTAAAAAAATGAAGACTTCTCAAGAAATTTATCGAGCTACAAGAGAAATCCTAATGCAGAGACATTTTTGAAAATATATTTTACAATGCCGATGACGAATGCATTATGTGAGAGATATTTTTCCAGTTTTATATATATAAAGCGTGTTAAAATTATTTAAGAATCCCATTGGGAGAGAATACAGATTTAACAGCATGGCTATATTATGTACAGTAGATGTTTTGGAAAAATAGATACGGCAAAAATAATTAATGAATTTGCCCAAGAGAAATTAAGAAGCAAAGTTGTATAGCAAAATTGTAAGATCTTAAGTCGTTTAATTTGTTTTTTTAATACAGTTAAGATTTTTCTGTAGCCGTTGAGTTTTATTAATAGCAATGCATTTCATTTTGAGAATTTAAGGTCAGCGAATCTTTTCACTATTTTAGTTTTTCGACTCTTAGGCCAAGGGCCTCAAACCTTTTACAACCAACAACTTTACTTCTAACAACCGTAATCCTCCTCTGTCTTCGAAATTTTTTTAATCAAATTTTTTTTATCTATAACAAATATATATTTGCAATTGGATCATTAGAATTTTATATTATGCACCCAATAACCCGATATGCACATTAAAAAACTTGATACTCTTTTACATAAATAGCATCTGATTTAGTTTTAAATTTTCTAGGGATTGTCTTTTTCGAAGTTTATATCAACTGTTCATCTTTTGGGAAACAAAAAAACAAACTATATAAACATACAAGAAGGAAGGCTGAGTGTTACTAATAGCCCGGATGAAAACACCCCACCTTTAGTTACGTGATTTCTTTTTGGGGTATATATGTCGCGGAAAATTGAATCTTGACCGACACTGTCCAAACACGATTTCCAACGAAAGAACAAAAAAACCGAATGAGCGTTACATTCCCGAGTGTGACGCTTCTTTCAAGTTCAATCCTCAGCAAGACGCGCTTAAAGAAGTTATCACTTCAAAAAAAAAAGTAATAAAATCTTACAAAGTGGCTAATGAAAAGCATAAAAACTCAAGTGTAATCTAAGATTTTTGTTTTAAATATTTTTGCATCAGTGCTTTTTAAATTTTCAATCTTCTCGACCCAATTTTCAATAATTTTCATCACCCTTTTTCCCCTCTAATGACAATGTATTGAATGCAATAATAATGTACTTTGATGCGAAAGTAACATATATATATATATATATGAAATATCTCAACGACCCAGTAACAACAACTTTAGAATTCAAGATCTTTATTCAAATCATGGGGTTTCTCCTTCGTAGGGAGAACACTGGAAGAACGTGTTACAAAGCTTTCTAATAGGTATAAGAGTCCCGACTTTGGGGAACAACGGTATTTAAATAGGGAAAGTAGGAAGAGGTAGCGAACAGGCAAATTCCCCCAATCTCGTGATTTATGGAGTTTTCCAGGACCCTACTGGTTCTGTGCTTCTAGACAGTGGCGTTACTAAGTCTACGGGGAAGGTTTAGTGTCTGGAGGGAAAAGGATGACGAAATATGGCATTCATCTTGAATCATTAAGTTTCACATTAAATGTTATGAAAAGAAATATCTATTTTTATATTACATATATATATATAATATATATATATATATGACCTTATTTAAAAACCGCAAAAATTATCAGTATAAGTATTAAATTTTGCATATGAAACATTTTAGAAATAAATATTTTATAGTATTATTTATTAAATGTTAATTTTCATAGTTTCTGAATGTATTTTATTTTGCTTCCTTTCAGCAATTTATTAATTTTAAAAAAAATTCTGACATTTCGATTTGTTTGCTCCCTTCCCTTCAACGTAGGGTTATCATGCCTTCCTAGGGGGTACACCACACAGTTTGTGAAACGTTACTCTACAATGATCAAATGTTAGCAATTGTGACAAAAACTGTATGATATAGAATGATAGTTTATTGATGTGTGACATCTTTACTCTCGGTTGCTGGATATTTGTTGGAGTGATTTTGTGAAAGGGGACGGAAATGCGTAACAGGAAGTCGGGGAAGCGCGAGCTGTTTAATTTGACCAATCAGCGCGCTTGGCGGCGTCTTTCCCGTACCATTGGAGTGAAGTTCTGTTTTTCTCCTTCATTCAAGAGGGGTCCCCCCCCCCGAGCAGTTTAAGCCGTGGGATCTTTGTTTTTGTTTTCTCACCTTAGGGTCAAAGAAGAAGCTAAGACCTTTAGCTGGATCTTGTAAAGATATAACCACGTGGGGTTCAACACTAGTAGTCATAAAGCGGCCAGTCTTTTTTATGTTGTAAAAAATAAGTAGGGATTTTCGGGCACGTGCAACGAACACAATTCTCTCACAAACATCAACGGCCTACCCAACTACTGCTTTACCAAATCTATTTGTCAGTCAGGCAACTTGACGATTGTCCACTCATAGTTTTTTTGAATGATGAACTCAAGCTCGAAATCAACACAAATCGAAATGTTTCGACAACTAACAGTGGTACTGTTATTGACGATGTTTTTCAACAGTTATTAAATACTTTGAACTTTGAAATCACAAGTGTTTGTGTCATATTTTAGTTATCATAATTATATTGTGTGCGTGTGTTTCCGCTTTTCCCCAAATTGAACAATAATAATAATTTTTGATAAAATATTTTGCATTACTTCTTGGGTTAATTAAATAAAATTTTTATAAAGATATAATTATTCGATAGAAAATTATTTCCAATCATACCCGATTCATTTTTTTCAGGATTTAAGTTACTATTGCGTATTTACCACGATAACATGTCAGATGTTACACATCATATGCGACTACTGTAAGGCGTATTTCTTTTTTTTAAACGTTGCTTCAAACAAAAAAATATGAATTTTGAAATTTAATCCTTTTTTTAATAAAATTCACGATTTCCTTTCTATCAGGCTTTTTGCAAATTGTCAAATGCATTTGGTTGATGTAAGCATCAATTTGTGGAGTTTATTCAAAGATAAAATGTTAAAAACGCTAAAATGCATTTACTTGATTCCGATAAACGGTGTAAGGAATCGGCAAAGACATTGTGTGATGGAACGCTCTCCCATCAATTCTAAAAACCCTTCACCGTAAGGAAAGAACATAAATCAAAATAAAATCAAAAGAATGTCGGTTTAAAAGGTTCTGTCTAAATATAAAACTGTAATCCATCACCCGCTAGAAATATTTTCGATTTAAAACTCTGGCAGTGAAGACCATTCCTGAATATTCAGTTTTCGTTTTTTTAAGAACAGGGGATATAGTGAAAAAAAAAAAAGAAACGAGTTAAATTGCATGAAATAAAGATTAGTAATAAATATAAAGTTATTTGAAATTAAATATAGGTTTATGGTTTATTAATGGTATTTCATCGTTTCATTTGGAAGATAAATTATTGTTTTATTCCATGCATGTATAATTATTCTATCACATTAAGAGTAATGATAAAAAAAAATTTAACACCATAAACAAAAGCTAAGATATCACTTCTCATCAAACATTAAAAAAATGAAACATTTTAATAAAATTTCAATGCCTTTATACAATATTCATCCTTTTGCTTCCTTTTCTAATCGAAAGATTTTCTAAATTTACAATTTATCCTTATTATAATTTCTTACCGAAATCCCTCTCTCATTGCCCTAAAATTTAAAATGCTCACTTACGAAAAGTAAGAAATTTGATTCCCTTTAGAAGATTTTATAAATGAAGGATCAAACGTGAAGTTATTGAAATTTAAAGAATAACATATTTTTTTAGACAAATCTTAAAATTAATAAGACAATATGCTAGTTTACCAAATGCTGGTTTTCAAAATATTCCAGTATTAGATAAATAAGCTAATAATACTCGCCAATGAAGTGGGAATATAGTGGGACAGCATACATCAACATCTCCCGCTTCGTATTACTCGGTGTTCAGTTTCCTTACCGCGATAACACTGAGGAGTGTTTCTATGAGTATTGTGCCTTCTTTGTACATAACTGCCGGACATTACCATATAAAAAGCATCAAAAATGAACGGTATTACACAAATACATAAATTCACGCATCTGTGCACTCTCCACACATAAAAACAGAAACTAAAAAGTTTGATTTTATCTTAAGGAATACTAATAAATTTTCTCTAATGAGAAGCCACTGCCTGCGATATCGGATCTAAAATCATACACGTTGAACGATTATTAGCATTTTAATAAGGTCAGCAACTAGGACGCTAATTTTGGTGAAGTTGTCTTCTAGTGACAAAATGGTGTTAAAAAAACCGAGTTTCTTACATAAAAAGTTGTTACAAAACAGATTAGGAAATCTAAGAAACAAGCCATTGGTTCTGGTAAATGCAAACATTCCTGGTGTAATGAGTTGGCGTTTCGTAGTCTAGATCATGTAATCGACTAGGGCATCACTTGCAGTAAACCTGGTAGAATCTTTTGCAGGAATGTTACATGGTTTTATCTAATGAAGTTGTCTGGTAAGGGATACAATCCGATTATCTAATCACAGATTAAAATCATCCAGATAGCATTGAACCTAGTTGAAATTTTCATCACAAATATATTTCAATCGTAAATAAGTAATTAAATAAGATAATAATATATTTAAAATATACCTAATAGTTGCAGACATTTTCACCATGCATATAAAATATTGCATGAAAGTAAATTATTTAATAACTGAACTTGCGATAGTAAGAATACACATATGTACAGGCTCTTAAAATGAAAAAAAAATTATCTTGTGTTATCTTCCACAGGAAGACATATATATATATAATCTACTCTTTAAAATATATCTTATTCAGCTGAAATTTTCAGAAAATTACTCTAGTTATCCCATTTCTTAATATATATATGTGTGTGTGTGTATTTTTCATTTTTGAAGACTAATACCTAAAACATTTTTGATGTGTGTGCCACTGTTTTAATCAAACATAAATCGTAATATTAGCCGCATGTCGTCATGCTTACATTTAAGGAGAGGAAGCTCATGCAACACATGTAATACTTTTTTTTATTTGCATAATTTATATTTTTCTGTCCTTTTGAGTATTATGTGTTGACTACAGACAATAAGGTTTGGTTAAAAAGCAGTATTTAAAAATACTTTTAAAAATTAGCACGAATATTTTTTTAATTAAAAATTTTAATTCAATAAAAGAATGTTACATATGATAGAATATTCCAATATGTATCACTTGGTACATTATCTTCGTCTAAATATTGTAATCAGGGGGTATCTTACTTTTCGACCAATATATCACTAAAAGGACAAATGATATAGGGGAAGTTAGGAGAGTTTTCTCTTATTTTTGCAAATAATTTTCAGCAACAGTGGTTTGTTGATTTATATATTTTTATAGTGTATAGATCCTTAAATCATTGTACGTAATACTTTTAGTGATGATCTACATATTTAAATTCCGAATAAAGATCATGGTGTAATATATTGACCTAGGTAATGCACATATTTCATATACTTAGAAATATAACTAATTTTTAGAGACATCAAATGATTGCGATAAATATCAATGAATTTTTCAGTACTAACGATTCAAATATAAAAACAGTTAAAGAAAAGTATTAACTTTATCAAAATATCCAAACCATTTTAAGACATTCAAAAAATTGTATAATTTCAAATGTCAATAAAAACAAAAATATAAAAAAAGACATCAAAAATAAGATAAAATTAAGATTATTCGAAAAACTATTATCACTAAGTCCCATTTGAAAAAAAAACAGACTTATCTTAATTGTCCTTGCCTCTGAAAGATAAACATCAATTAAATGTTAAATGTCTTATATGTCTTCTCTGAACAGGAGCATGAGTAAATATCCAATCGTCCATTTACAATGATAAATTGAATTGAAAACGTTGTCCCAAGGAATTAAACGCAACTATGCAGTCTTTAACGAATGAGTTTAGTTACGATAATGGATTATGAATACATCAGGAGTAAGGCTAGGGGCCCTTAAGGAATCCACACAATGCAGTTATTACTTCTATAATTGATTTTAAAACCTTTTAGAAAATATTTCAGTCGAATCTAATTGAGTTTATTTTAAATTTTTATATTTTGGAGTAAAACTTATAAAATTAAATTTACCTATTCAGTTTCGTATGCGAGTTATGAAGTAACACTCATGTCCATAAATTAAGGATAATTCAGAATCTAACAGAAATTGAACTCTAAAATAAAAATTTCACCTGTAGAATTATCACACACATCTTGACAAAGAATATGCAAATTACAGGAAACCACCTGATGGCGCGGATATTACGTCACAATGACGAGAGTGTAAGAGAGGGGTATATAAGGTGGCAAAGAAGTAAAATTTTTCACGAGCGCTTTAAAAGCCTTTCAGTGCAATAACCGCTTAGCTATGGCACAAAGAAAGCATTTGGATGATTTTTAGGTGGTAGAATTATCGGACGACTGGAATGTGGACGTACTCAGCTGGAAGTGTCCGAGGAACTTGGAATCGCCCAGAGTGTCATCTCCAGGCTTTGGCAACGATTCCAAGATGATGGTAATGTGAGTAGATGTTACAGCATAGGTCGCCCCCGAGTTACAACGCCGAATGAGGACCGGTAATTGGCAGTTACTGCCAAAAGAAACAGACGGAGCACAGCATCAGACCTGACTCGTCAGCTCTCTTCAGCTACCGGTACGACTGTTTCAAGGCAGACCGTGTACAGACGCTTAGGGCACATTTGTCTATATGCTCGTAGACCTGTCAGATGTGTTCCCCTTACCGCAATTCACTGTCGCCTGCGATTAACCTGGAGTAGAGATCATGCATTGTGGACACCGCAACAGTGATCTTGTGTGATGTTTTCCGACGAGTCCAGGTTTAGTTTGCAGTCTGATTCTCGTCGGACTTTCATATGGAGAGCGCCAGGTACCCGTTACCACCAAGAGGACACCATTGAACGAAACCGTTACGGTGGTGCAGGATGGCTCGTTTGGGGAGGAATTATTCTTGGTTCTAGAACTGACCTGCATGTTCAGAGTGTAACGATGACAGGCGACATCTATCGGGATGTCATTCTCGAACAACATGTACGTTTGTTTCGGGGTGCCATGGGTGCCGAATTTCTGTTTATGGATGACAACGCCCGTCCTCACCGTGCAAACATTGTAGACGTGGGATATCACCCGTATGGATTGGCCAGCATACTCACCGGACTTGAATTCAATAGAGCATGTGTGGGATATGCTTGTCTGACGAATTGCAGCCCGTCAGCCCCCTCCCACCTGTCTACCGGAACTTCGGAGGGCATTGTTTGATGAGTGGTGTAATATTCCCCAAGATCAGATTGATAATTTGATACTCAGCATGCGTAGGCGTTGTAAGGCCTGTATTGCATCGTCCGGGAGACGTACTCCGTATTAACCATCATACTAACCATGTTATACTGTTTTTTGTAAATAGGTTATTTTTTGAAATTTGCTCCAGGGAGTAAAAATCGCAATTTTTATTAATTATGTCAAACATATAGCATCATTTTTGCTCTTTACCTTTTGTTTAATAAATAGACTTTACAAATAAGTCAAATTTGTTTTGCTTCTGTCTCTTTCTTTGCCTGAACTTCATTAGCCTTAATTTATATGGGACATGAGTGTATTTATGGTAATGTTTAACTTTAAAATGATTATCTTAATCATATTTTGTTTACAATGGCTTTTTGTGACAATCCTATATACATGAATAGTTTTCTTGAATTAAATGTTTATTAGCAAGAAATTTAATATGATTAATATTAAGCAATATTAATCATATAAATTTGTTTTCTTATTTTAAATACAATGTTCAGATAATATATGCTTTTACTTACCATAAATAGAATTACTTTCCAAAAAATTATATCTAAAAAATTATTTTTAATTGTAAATTATTCATTTGGTTCCTTGATCTTCATTCAAAATGAAATAATTCCATATCGTGGTTGTCAGTTTTTCATAAGAACGTTAGTAATTGTTGATTGTTCTTGATTTGCTATTCATTTCTCTTTTTGAAACAATCTACAACAACATGTAGGTATCTGTTACCTTTCTCAGTCACAGGTAAGGTCCAAGAATATCAAAGTAATGCTCTCGCAAAATGAGCTTCGAGATTATAAGGATCTAGGGTTTTTTTTTCCTTCGAATCAGGTTTATTTCAGGCACCACGTGCACGACAATTCTTTTACCAATTCACTTCATCAATGTATATTTGATTTCAATAAAATCTACCATACATTTACCAAAATGTTGCTGGCATTGAAATAACCTCCAATAAGGCAATCATAAATCTGTTTTATGACGCTTGTAACTTAACATCTTGAAAGGATAAACCATCAACAGTACGTTTTTCCATCGCAGCACTATCGTATCCAGTACAAGACTCCACGGCAAATATGTAGATGATCCCATAATATCAAACAACATTATGTTGTCAGAATGCTAGATGTTTCTTGTTAAGTAAGGGAGAGAGAAATAGCTCATATTTTATTGCAACATGAGCTAGAATTCTGATCAACTAGTTGAACACTTTGGAGTTTGTTTGGAGATCAATAATCAATGATTATCGTAATAGTTATTACAGCTATCGCATGTATCCACTACACTTTTCTCAAAACTTTGCTTATATATAGAATTGTTAAATAAGCTATATTACTCGGAGTATATGCGAAATACCCCAGTATACAGAAATATATCATTAACTCAGTGGCACAACAGCCCATGAGGGCGAAGAACTACTGTGCCCATATCAGTTGTCATGCGCTTGGTCACTGTAGTGCACGATCAAATGTTCCAGTCAGGTCATCAGTCTGATGTTAAACATCACTCCTCCATTCACCCAATGTTTAGTTCCCAAGGAAACTTAGTAATGACATACACATATAACATGGTTATAAAATTATTTTATAATATCCATGCTGTACAACATAGCTTTTAAAATGTTTTATATTTCCCTTATATTACCCTGTTTTATTTACTATTTATTATACATTGTTGTGTTTATTACTATTATACCGGCTTATAAGTAAAAACGATATAGTTTTTCTTCTATAACAATTATTTTTTTATGAAAATTTTAAGATCTATTGATTTTATTGCGCTGTTAGTCCAACCAAATATTACGCTATTATAATCAGGTTAGATAAAATTTGCATCAAAATCTTTCTTTATTAAATATTTCTTATCTAATTTCAATTCAAAACATACAACGTTCACTATATATTATATACGTATTTCTTATATATGTCACGTTTTTTTTTTGTTTTTTTTTGCATGAAATAAACTTTAGTGTTTCGTCAATAAAGTACACAACACTTAATGGAAACATTTCTCTCTCTCTCTCTCTTTCCATTTCTATAAAATAGTATTTTGACTATATACATTTATGTGCATGTATTTTTCGTAAGCAAGCAGAAATTGGAAAAAAATATATTACTGTTATTAATATGTTAGAATAAAGCTGGTATACCTGTCCTTCACACGGGTGAATAGCAAAAATAAACGATAAATATTGTAAGATAAATAAGTTTTTATTGACTTAATTTTACCTGAATTGCAAGTTAAACAAAAAAAAAAGCTTTTTGTATATCTCATCTGAACAAAAAAAAACACATTTGTTAATTTTTATGTCTGAAGGTCTAATAGCCGATAAAAAGGATTTTTAAGATATTTAACGCCCCGTAACTCTTTTGTGGATTGATTTTTGAAAACACTTTCTTTCCTAAGCTGATCTCTGCTTAGCAAAAGTTATACATAGTTACAAATTTTGTGGAATGAACGCATTAGTGAAAATAATATGTATCAGGATGTGTAAACGTAAATATTACTTTCTGTTGTGTTTATTCTTTGGTAAAATTGTAACATTCACAAGCATCACCGTTTCTTGTATTATAATGGCGATTTAAAAGAAATATAGTGAAATGTTGGTGAAAGATCCTAGTTGGGGCATCATTTTTGGCGACCATGTTGATAACTTGGCGATTGATTGATCGATTCAGAAGTTGCTTTGCTGTAGCGTCACCTGGTGGAAAGCTGCAAAAAAGATAATAGCACAAAAATCTTCTCCACATAAAAAACATATTCATACGAATTTTTATAGTGATCGATCGAACGGTGTTAGAG
Source organism: Trichonephila clavata (assembly GCA_019973975.1). NCBI lineage: Eukaryota > Metazoa > Arthropoda > Arachnida > Araneae > Nephilidae > Trichonephila > Trichonephila clavata. The sequence continues at coordinate 69,828 of BMAO01023569.1, forward strand.
TGAAGTGAGGTCATATATACAAACATCCATTTTTTATGGGTTTGTAATTCATTTTATTTTTTTAACATATTTTTGTCTTTAGGATGTCAAAAAATGCATTCATATCAAAACGTTTTTATCTCTATATATAATACGGACTCCCAAATAAGCTTTCATAAGGCATACGGAATGAAGAGGATCCCTTTAACGCAATGGTGAAAATAAATGGGGCAAAACTTTACTTCAGATCAGAGAATTTTCAAAGACGTATATTTTATCTTAGTAAACGTCTGCTGTCTCCTAGACTTTTTGTTTTTCTTCTTTTGGTTTTCTTTTTACATTTATACATTTTTTCCCTCTCAATAAAAGCTTGGATATGAAGCAACATACGGCATAAATATCTAAGTCTTTTTGTAAAGGACATAAAACCTGTTAAAAACTATTTCATGCTCAATTTGCTACACGAGCTTCTTCCCGACATTTGACATTCTTTGGAAGTTTTAACCTTTTACATGCCAATGTTCCAATATTGGAACATCAAATTTGAAATTTTCTGAAAAATTCAATTTTATTCATATTGTTCCATAAAAATTATTTTGAAGACAAAAAGTATGGATTAATTTTTTTGAAATTGAAGTATTGTTGCTAAATTAAATAGTCTCTCTGAGAAAAAAATCTAAATAATGCATTTTTTTCTACTTTTAAATGGGCAAAATTCAAAAATTCATATAAAATTCAAAATTTAAAAAATATTTTTATTATTTGTTAAAAGTAACTAAAAATGATCATTTTAACAATAGACTGCAAGATATCATAAAAAATATCGTTATTTTTTTTACTATCGGTTTTGAAATTTCAATGTTCCAAAAATGGAACATTGGCGTGTAAAGGTATACTTTTCACACAATGCAGTTATTATGTTTACAGTTCCCATAAGAGTGGGAAAAGGTTTCTGAACACTAAAAACTCATAGTATGCGTCCGAAGAAAATATTTATGACTTGACTTTCGTTTTGGCTCCCTCTCTCAACTGCCCCCCCCCCACTTTCAACCGTTTCTGGACAATCTCAACTGAATTTCTCAGCTGCAGCAAAGTAACTACCACGTGCGTTTGTTGATAGTTAGATGTAGCGTATGTCTTATTTGGAGAAGAACGTCACGTAATAAGGTTTTATATTAGTTTGTGTGTTACGTCAGTTAGTGAATATCCATAATAATATGAATACGACCCATTCCGGAATGTAGAAGAGGCTTTGGAATATTTTTATACACAATCAGATGAGAAGAACCTATTAATATTTGTCAGTTTCCCCTAGAAGAAAGTGGGTGATTTACTGACGAGGAAGATATCGGTGAAGATACTTTTCAGTCTGTTCTACCAGTATATGTTTGTTGCAAAATCGAAATTTCTGCAAGCATAGATGATGATGATATAACTCCTGTATGTCAGAAAAGCACAACGAAAAAATGCCTCAAGTGCGAAAAAAGATAGCTTGAGAAATGTTTTCCTAGCTATACATGGACGAAAAAAATAGTTTTGGACATAAAAAAAAACATATAAAAAACAATAATATGTTTTGTTTTTATTTCTCATTTTAAAGAATTTTGGTAAATCTGTATTTTTCCAGTTTTTTTTTTTTTTTTTTTGCTTTATTATACTATAGCTTTGAGAATTTTGATATGAAGGTTATTTGTTTATATTTCTTTGTCCTACTGATTTTTTCCTTTATTGTTTCTAATAAGTGATTGTAATTTTTTGAAATGTATAAATTCACGTGCATAAATTATATTTTCAACTTTTTATCTGCTTTATTTTGGAATTATATTTAAAAGTTTACTTCAGATGTGGTGCAAACAGGGGACACCCATCGAGGAACCTGCCCCCACCCCCATCGGGGTACTTTTAAAAAAACTTTTTTCCCCCCATTTTAAATTTAGATTTTCTTAGGTCCATTTCAATTGTTCGGCGGGTATCATGCCCCTCCCCCCTACAGCGGGGGGGAGGGGGGAATGATGAAACCCCGTTGGAAAATGTTTAATGACACCTCTTGTTAAGATACCACTTCTTAAAAATGTATATAATAACTGATTTTTTAATTTAAATGTCATTGGTCGTACTCTTAAAAAACATGTGAAAAAACTTAATGGTACCTGCCAATGTGCCATTTTTGGAACATGCTAAAAATCTTTAAAAAAAATTTTTTTTTTCAATTTTTTTTCTTTTATAGATCTTATGTTTCAATTTTAATTCGATTTTTATCAAAATTTAGTTTATGTTACCTTTCAATCATAGCGAGGGGTTTAAAAGGTTTGTAAAGAAAAATTTCTTTGGTTCACAGTTCTAGATAATCTTGAAAGGACCTTCGGGAAGGGGGGTAGACGAGTTGTCAGGAACGGAAATTCATAGTCAACGTGTGACCACATCAGCCCATAACTATGGTCACAAATTCGTAACCGGAGAGTTTCAGATTCGAGTCCTGGTGCCACTGAAAACACCCCGTGTAGAAGTTTTAGAAGCAAGTTAAATCTGTCGAAGATCAATACTCTCCCGTTGGTGGAGTGTTGTTGTTAGGTGAGGGAAATGTCAGCTCTGGGTGTCGTCCTCCTCACTTGATCCAGATTCAAGATAGTGAGGGCCATAACCAATAGATTCCAAGTTTTTTTTAATGGTGACATTAATATCTCTCACTCTCATTCCTATCCAACAATATTTCTGCCAAGTACTAGGGCCACCGCCGTACAGAGGGGCTGATGCACGTTATCACTATAATGTCCGTCGGTGTCCATTGGACGCCGGAGCCTGTATAGTTAATCCTCCATTCCGCATTTTTGCAGTGAATTTGAAACTTTTTCGAGAAGATTACACAGAAAATGTTTTGCAGTTCTAGGTTAACTAGGAGATATATTACTACTAATTATACCTAGAACGTCTGCCGGTGTCGTTTAGACACCCAGGAAATTTATCATTACAGATAGCAGTCTTACAAGAAAAGATAGTTCACCAAGTAGATACCTTTAGTAAAACAAACTTCTGGAAGTAATTTTTTTACATAGCATTTTCTTATCTGCTCATGAAATATTCATTCGAGTTTCGAACCTTGGGTGAAGCAGACACCCTGAAACGATGACTCGTAGAAAAGGTCCAAGCCCTGATGAAATTGCTAATTTTTTGCGAGATTATTTGGAGAGTGAATAGGATGGTGATGAGCTGTCTTGCTCTAATTTAGATTTTGAGGAAGACATAAGATTAAGTGAAAAAGACTGCGAAGAATCTGAAGAAACTGCAAATATATTTGATAATATTGCAGTGAATCGTATTATTGTATATATGTCGCTAGGGCTGGACAGAATGGACACCACAAATAGTAATGTTTCTGGAAGATTTGTGACTCCAAATATTTCATGACAAAGAAGTCATGAAAAAAGCAAAGCTAAACATTTGAAATGAGTTTTTTATGACATAAAGGGCCATAATATATAATTACATGAAATAATATTAAAATTCTTAAAACTGAGCAGTAGTCCCGCAATTATTTATAGTTATTACAATTATTTCGTATATCTTACAATGCGGTGTTGAAATGACATCGAAACCGAATCGAAAAATCGAATCCCTGGCGTCCTAGTACTAAATCTATTGAGGCTGTAAATCTCTCATGTTTGCATGTATGGAGAAGCATGGAGAATGAGGTGCCCACTTAGAAAAAAATGAGAATAGTCTTATGATAAATGCAATCACTCTTTATATACATTGAGTTTAAAACGGATGCATTTGTTACATTAACTGTAAAATTTAGAAGAAAAAAAATAAATTAATTTTTAGGTAAAGATGTTGAAAATTACGATTTTCCTTAAAAAAGCTATTCGAAATTTATTTTAAGACAACATAGTACCTAAAAAATCATCAAAATATCGAAAGTTTCTTTTATTAGCTTATATAATGCTTCGAATCATTATAAACATGCCTGCAAAATTTCGAAGTTTATCTTCATTTTGTATTAAGTTATGAAAAAATTTTGATGCCGGACAGCAGACTAAATAAACTACCACACCCATTTTGCAGATTCTCCGCTAGAAGAGTTCCTTAAAAAAAGATAAATTAATTATTTTATACCACGCGCAAATGAGACTAACGTATGCAGAATTACAAATGCAGTAACAAATCATTTCTAGAAAGAATTTTGCAATTTATGCAAGAACTCTAGTTTATGTATTGTTTATTGAAGAGTAAATGCATTTGGAGGATTTTAAAGCTGCACGCAATTTTCATGATACTATTAAGAATGAAATTAAAACTTTAAAACGGATTCCCAAAGGAAAAATACTAAATCTCCTTTTAATAAGTCTTGATAATTAAAAATTTAATTTGCAAAAATAGCAAAACTCTCCCATTTTTTTAAAATTTTTATTTTTTTTTGTTTTCGGTGAATTATGTATATCCCATGTACGTGAAATTCGACACAATTATTATTAAAATGTTTTAAAATATTTTATTAAACAAATGCAATTATTCGATTTTGATAATTTTAACCTTAAATTGTTATTTGTATTAATAAAACTTTTTCACTTGAAATGCTCGATGAATTTTCCTTTCATTATCGTGTACAATATTTAACATGCGAAGGCTTTTAAAATCAGGGGAAATAAAAGTAAAGGCATAAACATGTTTTGTATATGTTCTGCATTATTTAAGTTGTAAAACTGAGCATGGAGTTAGTTTTGAGGTGTGTGAGGAGGTGAGGTTCTCCATGTTGAATTTTTGAACATATACTGTTATTCAAAACCCTAAGGCTTTTTAATAATTGAAGCATGCGTTTGAAATTTATTATACATGTTCTGAAATGTATGTTTTGTAAAACTGTGCATGGAATTAGCTCTAACATGTTTAGTACATTTTCTAAGAAAATTCAAATTCAAAATTAATGTTTCTTTGAGAATTTTTGGAAGTTTAACTATAAAAAAATTTATAAAAATTAAAGCGCCACAGCAGAAAAAAACCCACGCACAGTTTTATGTAGTATACTATACGGTACTTGGAAAAAAGAAATTGAAAGAAAAGATACATATTTAAGAAAAGCTTAGGAAATTAAGAAAATGTTTTAATAAGTTCAAAAAATTTAATTTTTACAGACTTTTTGCAACAAATTAAAAAAAATTTGCATGGAATTATTATTAAATAATAACCACTTTATAAAATACAATATAAACCATGTATCAAATATTAAAAATGGAAAAAAATGTAAAGATCCAGATTGTAAAGATTGTGTACTCAGTCGCCTTAAAAAGTTATATTTCACGTATATTTAATGTAAAGCAATTTGTGAGTTATTATTGTTGACAAATATTACTTTTTGAAAAAAAGTTTCCGTAAAAATCAAAAATTGGCAACAGCGAAATTCATGAACAGATTGGGTACAGACACATGTGTTGGGAATGAGATTAAATGTAAAGTTTAACTGCGCTTTTGTGGCAACTATAAAATGTAATGGAAAAACCTCTGTCAATAAAGAGCAAACTGTAATATCTGGTGCCGAACATACTCGGGTGAGTCATACTTTATTTGTTTTATTACTTTATATTCGTTACGAACCCGAATTGCGATGAGTTCAGAAAAACTTTCTATTCTGAAACGCAAGCGAACAACGCTTCGCACCGCCATTACGAAGCTGTCGACAAAATTAAATGATCCGAATAGTACACAAGCCGATATAGAATTTAAGGCTGAACGCTTACAAATCAAACTTAATGAATTAACCTTGGCTGATGATGAAATACACGATTTTTTAAGTGATCAGGAATATAGCGAAGACATCATAGAATGCGAAAAATACTCAGAAAATGCCCATTTACTATTGTTTAATTCTAAAAAGTAAGCTAATACAAGCGCGGCCATTTTGCCTTGTAGCAGAATTGGCAGCTTGCCAACATCAGACAGCATACATTAAGCTCCATCGCCAAATGTTACGGTATATATAAAGTTATATATATATACCTACAGTAAATATAAATACTTTTTATGGCGAAACTGAAGAATTTCACAGTTTTTGGGAGCGTTTTGAAAATTGTATTGACAAAAAATGAAAGTTTATCGCAGATTGACAAACATGGGTTTTTACGAGGTTATTTGGATGCAGAAACAAAAAGATTAGTTGATGGGATTAGTATAACCGCAGATACGTACACAATGACAAAAGAGATATTAAAATCAAAATATGGCAATAAAGACAAAATAATACAGGCTATCTGATTACTTGGAAAATTTAACACCTATCAAAGATCTATCTCCCTCAGCATTAAATGAGTTGTATATTGATTGTAATAGAAGATTATAAGCTTTGGAATCTTTTGGCGAAAAAACTCAATCATACGGGAGAATTTTGGCTCCGAAAATACTTCGCACTTTTCCGCATGAAATCTGTCGTAATTGTGTTGTATACGCTAAACGTGAAAATTTAGCGGAAAGTGACATAACAAAATTAATGAAATTTTTATCAGAAGAGGTTGAAGGAACAATAACTGCAAATAATATTAACGGTTCATTGGTTCCAAGCTATCCTATAAAATCCCCCTTAGAGAATTTTAATGTGCATTCCAGACCAATTAGTAAGGATAAAAAAAATTCACTTTTTTGTCCTTTTTGTGAAACTTCTGGACATTGGCCTCAACAATGCAACTCTGTTACGGACATAGACGCACGTATACAAAAATTAAAAGCTACCAACAGATGTTTTTTATGCACTAATCGTGGTCACGTACAAAAGAATTGTTTTCACAAAGAGAAATACTGCTGTTCCAAATGCAGGAAAAAACACCATGTTTCGATATGCTAAACTCCTACTAATGAGCAGTCTGCGACTACATCTACAAACAAATTGATACATCCACTTACAATTTTGTTCATTTACAAACATCACGAGTTTTCATAACTGGGTCAAATGGAATTACAAAATCTACACGTTGATTTTTGGATGGTGGAAGTCAATCTAGCTTCATTTCTTCTGATCCTGTGGACACGTTAAATCTTCCCGTCATTTCAACTAGACCCTTAGACCTTCAAGCATTTGAATCTCCAACTAGTTTTAGTCATAAGAGACGGCAAGTTCAATTTCAATTATCTAGCATCTGGGATAAATCTAAAGTCAATGTTATTGCATTCGAAAGCTCCAACAGGTATGCATCACACCCGTCTTCACCAACTGATGTTTCACGCTTTGCGAAAAGCAAGCGAATGAAGCTTGCTGACCCAGATGATTCATTGTCGAGCTTACCAATTGAGATTCTTATTGGTGCAGATTTCTATTGGAACGTCATGCATTCTGATGCTCCAGTCAAGTTGTCAGATTCCCTAGCCTTGGTCCCATCAAGTTTTGGATGGATACTTAGTGGATCTCGATCACATGCAACAGTTTCTTTCAATCCTATAGTTCATAGTATAAATGTGGATACTTTAACTCGTGATTTAGACAATATGGTGCGAAATTTTTGGAACTTAGAGAGCATTGGCACACAACCTATTCAAGAGAAATTAAGATTAAGTACTCATAACGCTGAACTTTTGACTAACTTTCATCAATCTTTCAAAATCATTGATGGTAGACGAGTTGTTCATTTACCTTGGAAACCAGAAGTTAAACTTACTTCAAGCAATTATGATACCGCAATCCACCGTTTTAATTCTTGGACAAGAAGAATACACGCCAAATACAGAATTAAAACAAAAGTATGCTAAACAGATGCAAGATTATATTGATAAAAAACAAGTCGAAGCCGTCTTAAAAGATGCACAAAATGAAGTAAATATCCGCTGTTTGAAACCAAGAGACACAGCCTACATAGCACTATTTACTTGTGCAACAACACGTGCACTGCACATTGAACTCGTGTCAGATCTCACCACCGACAAATTTATCTTAGCACTACAGCGATTTGTTGGTCGCAGAGGACTGCCCAACACAATCTACACAGACAACGCTACCACCTTTCATGCAGCAAATAAGGAACTGATCCTGTTATGGCAAACTCTATCATCAGCTAAAACTCAACAATATTATGCCCAAAATGGCATAACATGGCGTTTCATAGCCCCACGCGCGGCTTGGCGGGGAGGCTGGTGGGAGCGTCTAATAGGTATTGTCAAACAATGTCTGCGAAAGGTACTCGGACGAGCCCTTCTAGACGAGGAAAGTCTGTCCACTATCCTCATTGGAATAGAAGCCGCTCTGAATAGTCGACCATTAATATACGAAGAGGAAAGCGATGACAACTCAGCAGCTTTAACACCAGCTCATTTCTTGACGGGACGAAAACTAACGGCCATTCCATCCAGGCTAGAAAACACAAGGCTTAATAAAATCTACAAGCAGCAGCAGGACTTACTCGACTGTTTTTGGAAAAAAATGGTCGAAAGAATATCTTTTTCAACTACGATCCTTCCATCAAGTTCGAAACCAGGACAGTACCATTAACATCCGAGGTGGAGATATTGTGCTTCTGCAAGAAGACATCCGACCACGGCACATGTGGAAGAAAGCTAGAGTGATGAACCTACATCAGGGACACGATGGGAAGATAAGATCCTGCGAGCTGAGGGTTAATGGAAGAAATGTAACCCGCCCTGTACAACTGGCCATCCCTCTCGAGATTGACCAGGGTGGGAAGGATGTTGGGAACGAGATTAAATGTAAAGTTTAACTGCGCTTTTGTGGCAATTGTAAAAGATAATGGAAAAACCTATGTCAATAAAGATCAATTCAGTCTAATTTAAATACTTGCAAACTGTAATAACATGGTTGTACTTATTATGTGACTAAGACAGTCCATAAATTTACTAATAGGCTGGCTGGAAACGTGATTACAATTATTATGTGGCAATGGTGTCATATGAATAGAGCATATTGCCCTTATTGTGGTCCAAAGGGTGACGTTTGTAAATAAAAATTAAACAATATTAAGCCTCAGTTAAATAACGTTTTCATTGTATACTTGTTATAAGTTTACTTTTAATGCACAAAGTGAACCAAATGTCCTTAGCTGAATATAAAAAATTATTATGCACAATGTATTATAGTTAGACACATAATTTTTTGGATATATCGTAAGCATTTTTGGAAAACTTTTACAAAACTATTTACCACTGTAAATTTCAACGTGTGCCTCCTTAGTACCACGGATAATGCCTCTGCGGTATTCCAGTTCCACCCAAGTATTAAGTTCAACAATTGCTTCTTTCACAGCCAGTCTGATACTTCCAGGAAGACCCTTAATGCTACGCATTTCTTTAAATGTTTAATGCCATCGTTTATTGATTTTTCACCAAAAGGTTTGCATCCATAAAAACGTCGAAATTTACGAGGAATATTAACAGACAATTCCGTTTCATAAAACCAAAGAGCAGATTGATTTTTTACACCATTTTGAAAATAAACTATTCTTTTTTACAGATATACCTTCATGTCACTTTTGAAGGAGCATTCGTTCCATATACTGCAGGAAGAAAAAAAATACTAAAACTGACCTTTCAAATGAAACAAAAGTTACCAAATTATATAAGTGTGTATTTTGTAATGATTTTTTCTATAATCTGGGCAAAAAAATTGATTCACCCATATCACTAAAACGAAATGCTTCGATATTTTTGAAAATAATTTATAACACATTAAACGAATAATTTTAAGTATTTTTATTAATTATACATTATTAAATTTAAAAAAAATATTACTACTTCCAAAAGATGGCTATTACGATTTTTCGCACTCATATCAGGCATAGTGAAGAAAACTCCTGGTGACACTTAATATCGCTAGGAATTTAGATTGTCAGAAATCGAGTGAAAGACTTTGACTCAAATTGTTCCTGAGGTAATCCTTTACAGATCTTATCCCTTTTTGAAAAGCCCAGGCTTTTACTGTTACAAATTGCTTCGCATCCAAACTTTCACTTTCTTGGTTGAAAGAAAAAGAGAGGGAAACAAAAAGAAGGTGTATAAAAAAACAACAAACCATCATTATGATAAAAAAAATACTTTTGCAAAAATCTTTTCTTATCCAGGACACTTTACCGGCCTTATAAATTTTTCTCTTAACCATACAGTAGAAATCTCCGTCCTTTTGTGCGTTTCTTAAAAGCCTATTTTGCAAGTCCAAATGACGTTTAGAGATAAAAGAGATTTTTTAAGGAAAAAAAGTAAGGAATAGGATACGACTGATAAAAAAATGTTCATGCTTTACCATACCGAGTTTTAAAGGACTTTTTGTCTGAATGCTCCAGAAAATATTCCAGCCATTTTGAAGTTTCACTTCAATGCAAAAATGTGAAATGTCACTCAAAACAAGAAAGGAGACAGAAGTGGTTTGTAAAGGACGTGAGTCATTTTTGAAAATCAAGAGTAATATGAAATTTTGAAAAACATATTCATTAAAAAAAATTGCCTAAGTGCCCCATGCACCTGTTCATTTATTTGGATGTATATTTTGAAAGAACTTACAATATGCATAAGGCTAGAAAAATCCTAGAAAAAATCCCATCAATTAATAATTCTAAAAAGTATAAATTCATAATCTATGGTGACTGTAAGTAAAAGGTATATAATAATTAAATTAAATTTTCTGCTCGAGATATTTTAACTCACAATTTTCTTGATTTCTCCAAGACTTCATGTATAATTAATATCTAGTTTGCCCTCCTAGCAGGAAAAGCCACAACTTTATCTCTTCAAAACTGACATTACAAGGTTTTTAAATCAGGCTGAGACATTCTTGCATCACTTACGTATTATGACCAATCAGAAAAGGCTTCACTGGATTCAAACTTGCAATATGCGCTACACTTGTCAATGCTTCACATTTACAATATAGCTTTTTGATCCATTACATAGATTTTAATAATTTTCTATAATATATATGGACCTATTAATTTTTTTAAGAAATGGATTGTTACTTTGATCAAGTTGTACTTTGATACTTGATTAAATATTTAGAACGGAACTAATGTAATGCAGCTAAATTATTTAAATGAATATTTATTATTAAACTTATTTCTACTGGTTAATTAATGAGAGTTTGATAAAACTGCAGACACAAATCTTTAAAAAAATTTAAACATGTTACCTCTACGTTAAAAAAATTTTAAAACATTTATTACAATACATTAATAACTAATTAAAGCATATGCATATTGTTTTTATCCATTTACTTTAACTAGTTACTCATAATTTACTTTTTATTCAATCGTTACAAATATTCAGTAAATTCTTATTTGAATGGAATTCAATTACCGGAAATTCAATAGCATCTTGGAATGATAAAAGAAACGCAAAAATGTTGGATATTAATTTTTTAGATAAAATGATTTAAAATGTAGATATGTTTAAGTATTACTTATTATTTGCTAAATCTGGTTTCAACATCAGCACAAAGGAATTTTAAATTAATTTAAAGTGAATTCCACGGGGAAAAAAAGTGATTTATTGCGATGTAATAGAAATCTGCACTTTAATTGTGTATAGAGATTTCTATACCAAGACCACGGGTACCATGAAATTTAAAAAAATTTATTCGGAATGTATCTTAAGTAAACTGTTGTGTGTGCTACTGTATTTTGTAAAAAAAAAATTCATAATTTAAAATATAAAACGCATGTGTTTGTTAGGTTATTAATAATAATTACTTAGTTCATTTAATAGTTAATTTGATATCTATTGGGTTGATCCATAATTATTCGGTGTTTATATCAGTGCATTTTTCATCAGTGAAAAGTAGCGTTTTGTTTTTTATTTTTGTATACAAATAATCTTTTCTATTGTTTTAGAAAAATGCGTGTCGAAAACCATAGTCATATCCGCCATATTATGCCCTACCACTTCGAGAAAGGATGGAAAGCAGTTCAGTCATTTCGCGATCTCAACGAACTTCTTGGCAAAGGAACATTTAGTCAAAATCAGTGTAGGGAGGGACTTGCCCGTTTCAAATCAGCTTGGAGGATAAGCCAGGAAGAGGTCGGCCATATCGGATTTCGACGATCAGGCTCGGCATCGACGATCGGATGACTTGGTTGCCTATGTCAAAGAGTGGATCGCCTCTAAGAATCGTTTTTCGCTTATGTATTTGACCGTCTACCAAGCAAATGGAAAGCAGTAATTGAAGTAGACGGCAACTGCGCTCCTGAATAATCGTTTAAACAGGTTTTTGTCAAATACTTTTACTGATTTTGTTAAATAAAATTTTTTGATAAAAACGCCGGATAATTATGCATTAACCCAATATATTGACTATTTACCTATTATTCATCCTAACTTTAAAGATTTACAATTTTTTTTAATATGAATTCTACTTGTATAATAAAAATTATTTACTAGTAAATTTTAAGCACAGAAACATTGAAAATACACAACTGGTCATTATATTTGCAGGACGATTACTCACAAGATAAAAATATTAAATTTGCATCAAAAGAACGACTACGAATATACAAATAGTAGTTTATTAGTAGATTTTGTTTATGTTAGTATTTAAGCCTATTTGAAAGAAGCAGGAGGACGAAAACAACATCTCAAACTGTGTACAAAAGAAAAATTGCTTAATTGTTCAGTTGCTTTGTGAGCAGATTGTGTTACACTTCGTATACGGAGAAATGGACCAAAAATAGTTTGAAATCGATCGTTTTAAGATCATGGTCTACCTAAAGCGTGGTTTATCATTCCACGATATTGCTACTCGCATTCATCAGAATCCAATGATTGTCATGGACACGTAAATACTATGGAATGAAATAAGTCATCTCTTCTCACTAGCTCTAGATCAGGAAGATATAATCTGAGATCAATCTTGATGAATAGCCCTCTACTAGACGCGCGTCAAAAAGTTTCATAAATAGGCGTGTGACATCTCTCAGATGCATCTCCTCAATCTTACGTTTGAAGGTGATTTAATATTTTTTGGCGAGATTTGACATTAAAATAAATTTGACTCAAAATAATATTTAAAATAGAATCTGGAATTGAGAAATTTATATGAAAAAAACATAAAAAAATAATGGTTAGTTTTATCACCCTGTCATCACTGTTTACATTTTAAGATGCCTTGTTGCAGTCTTCACAAATCACCTTACAATGTCCAAGTGCCTGACGAGAAGGAACAGTATCTTCTTTTCCAAATTCCTGGTGATTTTTCTATTAGTTTTTCGTCTTCAATAGGGCATTATACATCAGATATTTCTTCAATTCTAAGTCAAAATGACCGAGGCATGTGAATGTTACACTCAGACCGTCTTTGCTGGTGCTCTTTGGAAAGATCGGGCCTAGTTTTATTAAATAAGTACACGCGGATCTGAGGAATTTTGATTACCATGATATTTTGGTTTATTCCAGCTGCATTCAGGACTGAATAAATACAGTCACTTGCTAAGGCGTGTGGCATTCTTCAAATGTATCTCAACTCCAAGCAAAAAAA